>JAODAL010006291.1:0-134833 GCA_025379985.1 Phyllomedusa bahiana | reverse complement strand
AAATAAATAAATAATAACTAACAACTGGTCCAGAGGGAGACAGGGCACTGCCTGTGAGGGCTTGCAGTCTACAGGGAAGGAATTCCTGTGTCGTGAGCTGGCTTGGTGGGTATATAAATTGCGTGATAGCTATCTGCACACATATTATAATTGCTATGAAGGGTAAAAGGGTGACTGTGAAATGTTTTCATGCTGCTGTGGTGGAAGTGTATCATGAGAGGTCAAATGGCACCATTCCAAATCAATGATGTTGAAACTCTGGTTGCCCAGAGGAGTCCAGGGAATCCCTTTAAAATCAATCTTAAAACAAAAGTGACACTAGAGTAGGACTTACCTGGGACTGTCAGCATGGCCATAGCACAGAACGAAGCAGTAGGGGGCTTCATGGTGAAGGGGGGGTTCTGATTTTGTTTTGAGCTTCTTCCCATGTGCTCCACAATAACACACTCCAGGCACTAATCCTCAGGGAGACACGAGCAGGACACAGGTGTGGAAAGATAGACAGGTGTCAAGTATCCTCTGAGAGAGAACAGAATAACCAAACCAAAGAAGCTGCTCCATCCTGGTCACAGACTGGTCTTACTACTTTGTGTTAGTATAGAAGTATTATCAGCATTGGTGGCTCTCTGTTCTGTTCATTGGGAGTTGGTCACTCCAAGAGGTGACACTGACCCCACCAGGGAGTGGAGTCCAAGGAGCACCCTGATAGTCACAAGAGCGTACCACAAGACGGGATGGACTTTGCCAATGGAACTCTGATGTGGCCGCTCAAGGTGACGGCCAAAGTGCCAACTAGATACAGAGGGAGCAGGCAGAGACATAACCGGGTCACAGGCAAAGAGGTCACGGCAGATAATGTGCACTGTGTTTTTAAAGATAAAGGTATTCTATGCTCTCAATCTGTACAAGTATATAAATAGTCCCTAAAAGTGTGGTCTAAAGTTGTTTCATGTAAGCCCCGGTTCACACGGCTTATTCACGCCGGATTTGCGAGCCGGATTGCGCTCGCAAATCCGGCGTGAATAAGGGGCGGGGCTGCAGCGCTGCCCGCCAGCCCCATAGACTTGCATTATCCACGGCGCGTATTGCGCCTGGATAATGTGCATGTCACTTTGTCCCCGCCCGGCGGATTCGCCAAGCGGGTAGGAGCGACGGAATCCACTGTTCTCTATGAGAGCAGTGGATTACCGTAATTACTCCGATGGATTGGCGCCGTTTCTGCCAGCGCAAATCCGGCGCGGAGTATGGCGCCAATCCGCGGCCAAATAAGCCGTGTGAACATGGCCTAAGAAGACAAGCGAGGTAGACCACACATTTCATACTTTTGTGTCTAAAGCAGAAAATTTATAAATTTTGCAAATAGGGCAAACAGCGGCATATCTGGATTTGAAAATTTAAAGCAGCAGATATATCTGAATTATTGCTATTTACCATCTCAGTGTACAAAGGATGCAGCGATACTCTGATAGTTACATTTAAACGAGTGCTACCTTTCACATTAGATAATATTGGGTGGATTTATTCATACAAACAAGTATCTCTAATACCAGAATGCCGGGGTAAATTTGTGGCTAAAATCTATTAGCTCGTGAGATGACTAGCCGGGCAACTTTAGAGGACATTTAAAACTGATACATAAGCACTGAGAATACGCTTAGCTTGATCAGAGGTTTTTTTATTTTTAAAATTTCTAGGTTTCTGCATAAGTTTTTCCTTTTAGAGATCACACAATGGGCGACATGCACGATTTTTGGCGCTCAAGCGCTATTTTTTTTGCGCAAATTTTTATTGTAGAATGCGCCTGAACCTATGAACCTGTTCTACTGCGGGTCAAAGATTTAGCGCTTTCTAGCTACAAAGCGACACTTCTGGCTCAGGTAAACCACTTTTAAAGTGCTCTACCTGTCTCAGCAGTAATGCGCCTGGATTTGCCGCACTAAAGCTATAAATGTGCAGCTTTGTATGGTTCTAGTGTGACGCCTCCAGCACATATCCCGAAATCAGTCGCATTACAATGTGCCGCTGGCGCCCGATAATGCGCCTACTTTTGGAGTGCGTCTGCTCAGACATCAAGCGCACAGAGCTGTGCCAGTTTGGGGGCTGAAAGGACACCAGATAACTGGCGCAGTCCCGTACATACATGTCACCCTATGTTTGTCAAATGTTATAAAAAGAAATATAAATACTAACCTGTGATGGCGAACAGGGGCTTAATATGGCCTATTGCAAATTTTGGGTTGGTTCGGATAGACCCCACCACCAATACAGCCAGGTCATTTTTGTAATTGTTTAAAGATTCATAAGATTAGACACATTTGTAAATGTTGCTTTACAGAATGTGTCACAAAGATAGTGCAGTAATTCAAGCCACTTCCAAACTGGCGAGGCTGAGACAAATGACACTTTTTGAGGCACTTTTTTTGGCGCACACAATGGGACTCATTTATAAAGTGCTGTGAGACGCTTTCATACAGACTGACGAATGCTGCACTAACCTTACAAAACACTGTCTAGTCTGAGACGGTTGTGATAGATCTGGACCAGGTACCGGAACTGATGAAGTGTCTGGTGTTAGACACGAAACGCGTATTCCTATATATGCAAATAAAACTACAATGTTTTAGAACAATAAGTACAGTCCTGCGCAGCCTATCTGGGTCGCCTTCAGCCAATGGGAAGAAAACTTTTATCCATAGTGCATTTCACATATGGCCCTTTGTCTCAGCCGCGCCACTATGAAAATGGCAGGAATTGGTGCAGTATTATTGCGACACATTCTGTCAGACAACATTCAAAAATATGTCTCACAGCAGAACAAATCTATAAACTGCTGTGAGACATAGATAGTTACATAGTTTGTAAGGCCGAAAAATGACAGACGTCCTTCAGTTCAGCCTAATGTGCTAAAGTGTTGATCCAGAAAAAGGAGCCAATTGTCCTCATTTTAGGGAATCCAATCTGGCAATCAGAATAAATCCCTGGAACAGCCCTCCTTCCCCAGAATCCCGGTCACTATAACTTCTTATATTATTACATCTAGAAATGTATCCAGACCCTTTTCCAGAATCCCGGTCACTATAACTTGTTATATTATTACATCTAGAAATGTATTCACACCTTTTTTTAAACTCTGTTAGTGAATTCACCATGACAAGTTCCTCTGGCAGAGAGTTCCACAATCTCACTGCTCTAACAGTAAAGAATCCCTTTCTATGTTTATGTAGAAATTTTCTTTCCTCAAGATATAGAGGACGCCCCCTTGTTCTTGATACAGTCCTGGGTATAAATAGATCCTAGCAGAGATCTCTTTATTGATTTTTAATATATTTATACATATTTATCAGGTCCCCCCGGAGCCGTCTTTTCTCTAAAGTAAATAACCCTAACCTTGCTAAGCTTTCTGGGTATTGTAGTCCACCCAGTCCTTTTATTATTTCTGTTGCCCGCCTTTGTACCTGTTCAAGCTCTACAATGTCTTTCCTGTGAACAGGTGCCCAAAACTGTCCACAATATTCCATATGTGGTCTAACCAGTGACTTGTATAATGGTAGAATAATGTTCTCATCATGTGCATCTATGCCCCTTTTAATACAACCCATGATCCTATTAGCCTTGGCAGCTGCTGCCTGACACTGGCTGCTACAATTAAGTTTACTGTCCACCAGGATTCCCAAGTCCTTCTCAGTCACTTTTCCAGGTTTTTCCATTTAACATGTAATCATGTAATGGATTTTTCCTCCCATGTACATAACCTTGCATTTATCTGTATTAAACCTCATCTGCCACGTCTCTGCCCAGGCCTCCAACCTATCCAGATCCCTTTGTAATAACACATTATCCTCTATTGTGTTGATTACTTTACAGAGCTTAGTATCATCTTCAAAGATCAATATTCTACTGTACAATCCATGTGTAAGATCATTAATGAATATATTAAAAAGAGTAAGGCCCAATACTGACCCCTGTGGTCCCCACTAGTAACAGGGAACCAGACTGAGTATGTACCATTAATCACCACCCTTTTTTTTCTATCTCTGTGCCAGTTACTTACCCACTTGCACACATTTTCCCCCAGTCCAAGCATTCTCATTTTACTTACCAACCTTTTATGTGGCACTGTATCAAATGCTTTAGAAAAATCTAGCCATACAATATTCAATGCCTCACCCCGATCCAGTCTAGAACTGACCTCCTCATATAAGCTGATGAGATTAGTCTGACAGGACCGATCCTTCATAAACCCATTCTGGAACAGTCATAAATTTATGACTCTCCTACATTTATTTCCAGTGAGATACTCCAGGATAGCATCTCTTAGAAAACCTTTAAACATTTAAACTACAACAGAGGTTAAACTTACCAGCCTATAGTTTCCAGGATCACTTTTTGACCCCTTTTTGAATATTGGCACCACATTTACTATGCACCAATCCTTTGGGACATACCCCGTTATTATACAATCCTGTGTATGACATTACTTAACTCCCTTAGGACACGTGGGTGTATACCATCAGGACCTGGTGATTTGTCTATTTTAATCTTCTTAAGGCGGAGCTGCACTTCTTCACAAATGCTATATTGATCTACTGAGACATACTACTGTCTAATCTGAGACAGTTTTCGTACGTATGCCCTTATGTATAATGGGGTCTGATCTGAGATATACAGTATATACAGTATATTTATTTAAGGTCCATATTCTGAAGTCTAATTTGAGATGTGTATTTTTGGGGGTTAATATTTTCTTGGGATTTAGGGCAACATGTATTTATGGGGCTGCCCCAGTTTTCTGCTTTGCGGCCAAAAACCTGTCAAAGTCCTGTTCTACAGATGTATGAACACTCGCAAACTTGATGCATTCTGCACCAGACACGACACTTTTGAATGCGGCACGTTTGCAGGGGACGTGTCGTGCCAGTATCATACAAATGCACCATAGTTCAGTGTGAAATTGTCATACAAATCCATACCAGTTTCAAAGAGTTGAGGCTGAGACTACTTTTGGCGTAACAAACACCACCATCTTGGGCCACATTCCCAGCTCAATGGCTGGACTAAACTGACCCTAGAAGCCGGCATCTCTAGCCTTAAATGCTCCTGGGAAAAATTGGCAGGTGCAGCTGATTGCTCAATAGCAACTCCCAGATCCCACTGCTAAGGGAACTCTTAGGCTATGTTCACACGGCTTATTTCAGAACATATTTACATCGGATTGCTGATCGTAAATACGTTCTGAAATCAGTTGAAAATCAGTTGCAAATAAGTGCCACTAAGTGTGGCACGTATTTGTAACTGATTTCCCGAGGATTCACCATTACAATCATTGTAGGTGGTGAATCCGTCCGTAAATAATTGACATGCACATTGTTTTTCCGTCCGGATTGCCGTCGTCAATCCGCCGGCGGCAATCCGGCACGGAATATGCGTGTTCCCTGAACGACGAGCCGTATTTTCTATTGAAATCAATAGGAAAATAGGCTGTGACTTGTTTCTGACTGATTTTTCCGACGGATTGACGATCGTCAATCCGTCGGCAAATACGCGCCGAAATAAGCCGTGTGAACGAGGCCTTAGATGATACAGACTGCACATTAGCTTGGTACCTGTTCACACCAGCATGCAGAAAAGCCACAGTATAATGCATGGAGAGACTGCATAAACGTAAAAACACCAATAAAAAAAAACAACCACTCACACATCGTCAGGGCATGAGGGGGGTGGTTGCCGGCATTACAATTGTATATAAATAAAGCAATACATAAGGGTGCAAACAAGTGGTGCAACATGCTGGCTTATAGCCTCTTAGTGATGCCCAACAGATTAGGTGGGCTGCCCAGCACTTCTGGGTATCCAACACAAAACATAGGCATCCTCAGCTCCCCAGCACTGTTGAGCAGGTAAAAAATATGTCATACTGGAAAAATGTTAAATATGAGGTATAAGTTGGTACAGGGGCCCCAAATATGCAAGCTTGCTTGAGTAAGTAATGTCTCTTTTTTTGTGTGTTTTTACTACTTTTGGCATAGAGGGACACATTTATAACGTGCTGGGAGACACTTTCATACAGACTGATGGATCGTACACTATTTAAAGCACAGGTAGTACTGGTGAGTCGGCGACAGGTTCATACATGTCACCCTTAGTATTTATTTAAGGGCGTCATCTATGAATTCGCCTTCACCATTTTTTGCTATACATTGCCGGTTCTATAGATGTATGAACAGGTGTGTGGCCAAACTTGGCGCAATATGCAACACATTTTAATGCGCCAAAGTTTGGTGCGAGACTGCCATACAAAGTTTGGCGCATTACACTCTCATTCATATTGTTGCATTATATACTCCTCTATATCTATGGCGCATGTGGATTCATAGATGTCGCCCTTAGTATTTATTTATTGGTTCTGTATTTATAAAGAAATCTCTTTGGGTGGCATGTATGAAAGGAGTATTTTTCAATTTGTATGCTGCTTATATATTCACATGCTTATATATCTGACAGCAGTTTTACACAGACACACACGCACACACATATATATACTAGCGGCAATATAATTCTGTTCACTGAGGTACAGTATAAACCTGTATGTAAATCAAATATATAATAGCAGAAATATAATTCTGTATGTAAATCAAATTATATGTGTGTTTATAGATGTCCTACATATTATCGGATGAGGAATGGTTTTTATCCCCTTGTTCACAAGCGGTGAGTGCTGCACTTTACTATGACACAGGCTGCTACAGACATTCAAAGAGTGGACTAGAGCAGAGATGGATGAGGGACGGGGCCATGAGCTTTACATGTCTGAGAATGATGATGTCAGGGTCTATAGGGCAGGACTAAACAGTGTTTGGGAGGTTTAGTGGGAAGGTGCAGGGAAGTTGTAGATTGTAATGCAGTCTGGTAGTTGTAGGAAAGAGATGCTGAAGAACTACTGACGCTCTTACAAGCAGGAAGTTTCACTGCAAAAGTGGATCTTATAATAGATAAATAAGGAGGCAAAAGAAAAGAAACACATGAAGGTGGTGGAATATCTTTACTCTTCAATATAAATGCTTTTTATTTGAAATCTTTAAGCTCTCAGATAATCCCCTTAAAGAACAACCTAGAAGTAGTGACATAGATATTGGACACCAGCCTCTTGACCGCAGCCCTGTGCTGTTTCCATTGTCCTTGGGCCATCGATTGAACTGAATATAAACATGGCACCTACTATTCCGAACTAAAAAAAGCTTCCAAGCAAAGTTATTCCGAGCGGATCATGCAAGTTTTATTACTCAGCAAAGGGCACTAATGAGACACAGATTCTCCCAAAGTAAAAAGAAGAGGAAATCTACAATCCCTTCAAATGCATGATGGGAGGAACATAAAGAACCAAAAGAAAAATATTTAACAAAACCAAAAGTTTATCCATTGATCTGAGAAGGATTTGCTGTATCGTTGGTGGTAATGTCAGTGGTGACTAGAATTGACCTAGACTTCCTGACCATATCATAAACATGAAGTAAGCGCACAGGATGCTCGGGGGATGGACAATGCTTTTTGCTGGGACACTACAGATTTTCCTTTCCTGAAACTTCATGTGGTTAAAGGGTATGGTAAGATCTGTATTATCACACATACTGGGGTGGGCGCAGCCGTGCAAGATCTCTTTGCTTCTAAAAGCTCCTGTGAATAGAAAAAATAGTGACAATTAAAAATAGATACATTCAGAGATCGTTCACCAAGGTTCTGCCACATTCTCCCCATACAGAAGCGCACACATCAGGCTTGGGTCACATATGAGTCAGAGGTTCTGTTCGGAATCTCCGTCAAATGTTCCATCGGGAATGACGGAAAAAATAGAGCACAGACACTACAATGGAAACCTGATGGAGCCATTGTAATGAATAGGGTCCATAAGGCACCATTGTTTGTGGTGAAACAGATCCTATGGCTTCCCTTATTACCTCTGCGGCGGAGGTTCTGAAAAAACCTCTGATGCAGATGTGAACCAAGCATGTGTCTGATGGGGGCTAAAGGGCCACCTGCCACCTAAGACATTAGTGAGCAGGACTGGGACAAGGTATTCTGGTGCCTTAGGCAAAAAAGGCACATAGCACCTTCCAATGGAAAATTCAACCCCATTCATACGTCCTTGCACCCCCTTTTCTGCCTGGTATGAAGTCGCGCCCTAGGCAGTTGCCTTCCCATGGTCCCAACCCTAGTAGTGAGCCCTGTTACAGATTTTACCATGAGATCTCATCCAATGTGTCTGAAAAAATCAGAAAGAGTCATCCAAATCAGTAACACAAAAAAAAAAGTGGTAGATTTGTCCATCATCACAGTGAGGTGACTGCTTGAAATCATCCGATAACCCCTAAAAATAGCTGGAATTTGATTGGTCATGATGTTTCAGGCAGAGACAGAGACGGATTCCAGGTGTAAAAATATAGGGCCTCTGTATTTTATTAGCAAGCAATACAGAAATCAAGTGCAAGGCATTGCACAAACATAAAACAAAAAGCATAAACGCCTGCCGTCTGGGCTCTAAACTTACATAGACCAACTTACTGACGCCTGTAATGTTTTTCCCTGCTGGTTTTCAGCATGCTCTCCACCCATGGATTAAAGGTAGTCCAGGGGTTGTTTACCACCTTAGTCAGTTACCTGCTGAACTTTTATACTACCAGTAAATCACGGAGTGGAAACTCCATGGGGAGTGAGCAACCACCGCCTGCCAATGCTCACTCCCAATGATAGGCCGGCCAGGAAATTGCTGGAAGCCATGACAAACATATTACAATGTTAAAACATATGTTGACTGTCGTAAAAAATGTTGACACACTATTGAATTTTGACTTTCATTTACCCAAGTTCTCATGCCTTGGGGGCTGTGTTTTGGACATCGAAAGGAGATAGCGAGTTGCATGCCAGGGACTCTGGCCAGGATGTACAACTCCATTGTTCACCCTTCCTGCATTGCCCCCTTAAAACAATATTTCCCCCTCCCTCTGCTCAGGGACCCGTGGGGGCGAGCACCTCCCTGTGCCCCGAAACTATTTGCACTATAGATAACGCATCTGGGTTTGCTTGTTGGGACCAAGGACGGATGTTTAACACAGAAACTTAAAGGCCTGTAGGTCAGATCCCGGGTTACCACGGTTCTTCCCTTTGTTTTGGCCCATCCATTTCAACGGGTGGAGTGTTCAGTGTTATCCCGTTAATATTGCCTCCCCTACGTGATAGTACTCTCAGCGACTCGTTTGCCCATTTCAGAGGTCCAGATCACTCCAGCATCTTACATTCGTGTAGTTCTTTCTGCTGCTGACTGGCTTCGTGTCTGGAGGTTATCCGAGGGGGTGCTTTCCCCCTATTAAACCCTTTGGACAGGACTTGCCGCCCTAAAGACTCCTCTGGGCATTCCGTCTGTACTATGATATCTCCCTTCTGAAATCAGGGTAAACAGTAGTCAGGTCTACTTTTATTCAGGCCACTCTTTGAGTTTCAGAAAGGGTTGTCTCAGCCTTCCGGGTGTCCACTTTTACTATGGTGGATTTTGCTCCTTGGTGAGGTCTGTGAGAGGGGCTGCTATTGTGAAAAGCCTTGGACAAACCTTCTGGTAGTAGTTGCTTGCCAAGGAAGGCTCTATCTGTTCTTGGTACACAGGTGTAAGGCCAATTCGGAGAATGGCTTCGAGCTTGCTCTACCTGGTGGTTTTATGACTCCACTCTGTCCGATGTTGTAGCCCGATGGGTAGCGAGCTCCTCTAGCCCTATCGCTCACATTTCTGTGGATTGGCCGTTAGCCCATGCAGGCCCCCTATGTGTCTCGAACACTTGACCCTTCACAGATGGGAATCCCAATCGGGCAATATAGATAACCAACTTCATTCCAGGTATGCGGCGGCGTATTTTTTATGCGGGCTGTTCTGCATGATGATGTCCATTAGCCCTTATGAAAGGTCGCAGGGGGCTCCCTATAAACCTCAAAGGGAAGGGACCGTTGTACTGGATGTCGCTCTTGAAAGTGTTCCCTCTGGGGTGGAAAGAATGCGTTTTTCTCCTTGGCCTGATCTGTGAAGGGACCTGCCATACCCTTTGGTGAGGTCTAAGGTTGTGGTAATTTTTACTACGTGTCTCCATAACCAGACTTCATCAGCTCGGTCGTCCTTGCCATGGGGTAGGCATCGAATTTGGAGCTTCATCTCGACAAATTGCGGATGTCATTACAAAACGCTAGCTACCATTCTGGCTTAGGATTAATCACGTGGGGCTGGTCCATCCCACTTAAATGAACTTCCTTCTTATTCATCCCCCAGGGCTAGCAATTTCCCACAGTGTGTTCGTTCTTGAAAAATGCTTGCTCTGGGCTTCTGGCGACTGTATGGTCTTTCAAACCGCACCTTATTGGCCGGGCTCAGTGACAATGTTCATGTTGGAATGACAATCTGTTCGGGCCAGGCAGTTCAGAGAAGACCCGCGGTTCCTCTGTGTTGGAACTCCCTGTCCTTCTTGCCTCTGGACTCTTTGACAAGGACTCTCGTGATATGGACGTGGGGGTAACTCTTAGTTTTGGGACCTCCCTGACTCCCTTGCTGCCACTAGGCTTTCTCAGTCTTCCAGGGTTTGATGAGGTTAGATTTGGTTGTTTTCGTGGTGGGGTTTTAATTTTCTCTGGCTGGTTAACCTTGGAATTCACCTCTCATCTCACTCCGTTCACGCAGTGGGCCTTGTCACTTGGCTAGAAATTGCTTTCTGGTTGGTACAAGTACAAGCACCTGTCGCCGGGTTGAGAATAAGACCTGATCTCTTGCGAATTCCTGTTGTACCTGGGCACTGGGCTCTTCCTTGGGCATGTAGCATGTTCTCCTCTTACAATGGGCATAACTGCCGGATTCCCTGTCCTGCATGTCGGCTAGATGCTCTATGAACTTCTGTAAGGGGTTTCCTCTTGTCTACAGGTTCTCTGGCTATGTCCTGGAAGCCCTCGGGGATGTTTCCATATAGCATAGCCTCGGAATGGAGAAGAACCTCTTGTGCTTGCCTGTGGGTACTTCCCGGATGGCGAACATTATGGATAGGGCATCGGTGGTCCATATCTACCAGTCCTTGTCTCTACACGTCTTTTTTTACATCCCCTTTAAGGTTTTTATTAAAGCGGTCGACCAGACATCGGTCTGGGGAGTGGTACACGGAGGTGCGCAGGGTGGGCAATTGTTTTAGCAGGCGGGCACAGCTCGTTTGGTCTTCTGTGGTACATTAAACGGGGTGCCTGATCGGTCAGGATCTCGTTGGGGATCCCTTGGGTGTAGGGTGAATAGGCTGTAACAGTTCTCCCTAGCTTTCCCTTTGCGGAGGTTGTGTTTCTGATGGGGTATTAGCCTCAGGGTAGCGGTGGGGCAGAATCCGCAGTACGACTAGGATATGTGGTGCCCCTAGTCAGTTTTGGGGGGGACGACCAGATCCATGCACAAATCCGGGCTCAATTGGTAACCTCTATAATGGGAAAGGAAACCAATTGGACTATGGAATATATGGGTTACTGGGTGGAGATGGACTTTGTCACTCGGGCAAGTGACTGCAAAGTACTCTGCCACTCCTTGTAGATGCCAGGCAGTAGTGTAATGTTTTTCGCTTCCACCGCCCCCTTTAGTTTTCTCTCGCCCAAGTGTACCCCATAAACACATGGGAATGTGCCAGTTCTAAGATCATAAGGGACATGTGTCCGGGGTACCTCCATCTGCTCACCACCTCTGTTTGGTGTCTTTTGCACCCGGGTACAATAAATTTTTCCTCGGTACGGCGAAGTGAGGATTAGACCAACTCCTCCCGTGGTTCTTGCTGTCTCCTGTTCAATTTGACCTTTACGCTTTTCCATAGATGTTACCAGGTTAGGGTCCTCACTTGCTCTGTGACCAAAATTCCTCTCGTGGGACTGGCATGGAGGGAGGTCTAAACTCAGAGGGGAGTCTCTCTCTGGGTCTTCAGCCTTGGGGACCAACAAGGGAAAGGCACAGGTTCAATATTTGATCATCTGGTGTTGACAACGTTATTTTACGGCAGGTACATCATCATACATTTTTCGAGTTTATGTCCCACAGATCCCCAAAAACAGAGGGAAGTCACTGCGTATAAACTGTGCTGTGATGGTTTTATATGGTCACAAACGGCAACCTCATGTGATGTGACCCCTCAGGGCAGTCTCTATGCCAAGTATGGAGTGGGGTTGTCCTTGGTGTCCCCATGGATGACAAACTCCCAGCTGTATTCACAGCGGAGGTAGTTGATTACTGTGCCTCACAGTTGGGCTTGCACAAGGTTCACTAAGCTCCCCGATGTTCCAGGAGTGGCCGTTGCAATCGAATGTCCGTTAAATGATTTAACAGGGCACTTCGTCCTGTCCTTTACCAGATGCAAATCGAGTGGAATACGTTGGCCGAGCATTCGCAGGAGGTACGGCCTCCCAAACCCACATTCCATGGGTTTATCCAGTTACCGTGCAATGGTGCCGGCCACATGTCCCAGTCACTTTGGCATCGCCTCAGGATATGGGGGTTCCTGGCCTTTAGCAACAGGGTCCATGGTTTTGGGGTGGGTGGAGGGCCTCTCCCCCCTTCGTATAGCCGTGATGGTCCCTCCTTTTGTAGGACAGGAGCAGTGTTTACTGCGGGTGGAGGTCTGCGGATTTCCCCGGGGTATGTAGGACTTGCAGGAACCCCTCTGTAGTGTGTGTGTTCCATTCCACTGCCAGCGACCTGTTCGTCCACGCTTTGGGGTCTGGTGTACCTCACGCACTACTGGGTGCTCGTGATTGGGAAGTGGCCCGAACAAAACGGTCACTAGACCACTCACTCTGACCACCTGGGCAGGTGTGGTGTGTCTCGGCGATGGAGCCACTTGTGGTAAGTGTGGCATCAGGTCGTAAATCTGTGACATGTGCGGGTCTTGTAGGATCAAACTCCCAGGCTTGTTACTCTCTGGGCACGTAACGGGGGGGGGTGGCAACTGGGTGACCCCCAGTCGGGGACTGGTCTCATCCCCGCAGTTTGTGTAGTCCTTGGCATCTTTGGATCATGCAGGGTCAAAAGTTAGGCCTCTTTTGCGGTTTCGCCGTCAGAAAGGGGGCCAGGGACATTGCCCATCTTTTTTTTTGGTCCACTGGCATGCTGCTCTCTTTTGCTCCGCTATCAGGTTCATAGGGTCCCAGGTAAGCCTCGATGTCGTCATCCTGTGGACTTTCTTGTGACAGGGACTTTTCACCACCTGGCGGGCTGTGAGTGAGCAATTTGTTGTAATTCTGGGCCTCGCAGCCAAGGGGACTGTTGCTGTTGGCAGCGTTTGGTTTACCTGCTGTTTGGCTCGTTCAGACAGTGGCTTGGTGGGTCTTGATTAGCAGGCGATTCGTGCTCTGCTTGCGCTAGCCGTGATGTCTCCTCGTAAATGTTTTCTGCTGGGTTGGCCGCCATCAGCTGGAGGTTAGCTTTGCGTGGCTTGAATTAGGTCTCACCAACTCGTCCATTTTACACGACTCCCGGCTGGACATGTGTGGTAAGCTGCTTTGTCACCCTAGGACATCCTTTTTAGTTCTCAGTCTCAGAAGGAGTACTGCCTTCTTGTTTTTGCCCATTGCATTCCACCACCATGTGTGAGGCTTTAGCGGGCTCTGGGATCCGTGATCACGCATTGTGTTCAGGCAGAGACAGAGACGGATTCCAGGTGTACCAAAATACAGGGCCTCTGTTTTTTGTTATTGCAGCAAAAAAGAATACAGTGCAGAAGGACATGCACAAACACTAAAAACAAAACAAAAGCCCTGCCCGCATCTGGTGCTCTAACTAAATCTATGGAGCGCCACAGACTTACTGGTGCAGCTGTAAGTTGTTTTCCCTGCTGGTTTTCCAGCATGTCTCACCCAGACTTAAAGTGTCAGGGGTTGTATACACGTAGTCAGACTTAACTCTGCAGACTTATATACTCCTGAAGGTAAAACTCCCGGAGTGGAACATTGGGGAGTGAGCATCCCACATGCTTCTAGCTCACTCCCAATGAATGGCCGACTCCAGGAAATGGCTGGAAGCCATGCTAACATATTACACATGTTAAACATATGTCGACAGTCTATATATATATCTCCAACCTCAGTGACAACAGAAGTTTCATAGTTTGTAGTTTCATAGTTTGTAAGGCTAAAAAAAGACAAGTCATCCATCTAGTTCAGCCTGTTGTGTGCTTAAGTTGTTCGATCCAAAAGTGAAGGCCCAAAAACCCCCAAATGAGGTAGAAGCCAAATTGTCCTCATTTTAGGGATAAATTCCTTCCTGACTCCAAATTTGGGACTTTAATCAGAAAAAATACTGGATTCAATACCCCTCTCTGAATCCTAGTCACTATAACTTGTTTATATTAGGTACCGCTCCAGAAAGGCATCCAAACCTTTTTGAACTCGGTGTTTTTGAATTCCACTATGACAGTCCTCTCTGGCTGCGGAATTGTCCCATAGTCTCATTGCTCTTACAGGTAAAGATCACTTTCTATGATGTTTATGTGTAGAATCTTTCGTTCATCGCAAGACGTTAATGGATTGCCCCCTTGTTCTTAGATACAGCCCTGTGTTTAAATTAAAATCTGTGGAGAGATCTACTATATTGACCTTTGATGTATTTAAACATTATTATTATGTCACCCGTACGCAATTCTTTTGCTTAAACTAATTAACCGACTATATCTTGCCGTAATCGTCTCCTTCGGTGTTAATGTGTCCACCAGTTCCTTTATTGATTTTTGTTTTGCCAGCCTTTTTGTACCTGTTCAAGCTCTAGACGCAATGTCTTTCCTGTGCACTGGTGCCCCAATCTGTACGACAATATTCCGTGTGTTGGTTACCAGTGACTTGTATATTGGGAGAATAATGTTTCGATCATGTGCATCTTTGCCCCTTTGGATGCACCCATGATCCTATTTGCTTTGGTTGCTGCTGCCTGACACTGGCTGCTACAATTAAGTTTACTGTCACCAGTATTCCCAAGTCTCTTCTCCAGGTCACTTTTACCACAGTGTTTTTCATTTGAACATGTAATCATGTAATGGAGTTCTTCTGCCCCATGATGCATAACTTTGCATTTATCAGGGTTTAAATCTCGCATCTGCCATTTGTCATGCAGGCCTCCTACTTATCCAGATCCCTTTGTTATTAACATATTATCTCTATTGTGTTGAGACTTTAACAGAGCTTGTAGTATCGTTGGCAAAGATTCGATATTCGACTGTTGTATTCCCTGTGTTAAGATCATTAATGTAAAAATGTTTTAAAGAGGATAGGGCACGGATCTGACCCTGTGTGGTACCCCTCTAGTAACAGTCGAATTACAGTCTGATGTATGGTACCGTTAATTACTTACCCTTTGTTTTCTATCAGTAGCAGGTTACTTATCCCACTTTGCACACATTTTTGTCCCCAGTCCAGCAGTTCTTCATTTTATTTACCAACCTTTTATTGTGGCATCGTATTCTGAAATGCTTGTTAGAATAAGTAGGATTATATGACATCCAGTGCCTCCACCCCGATTCCAGTCTAGCTTTGGACTTCCTCATAGATGCTGATGAGATTTAGTCTGACAGGATCCGATTCCTTCATGAATCCCATTGCTGGTACGGCGTTATCTCATTTTATTTTCGATGTGAGATGACTCCAGGATAGCATCTTAGTATAACCTTCACACATTTTTACCTACTTTACAGAGGATTAAGTTCATACTTGGCCTAGTTTCTGGTAATTTTTGACCCTTTTTGAATTTTTGGCTACCACATTTGCTATTCGCCAAGCCTTTTGGGGACTATACCACGTTATTAGACGTCCATGATATTAAAGATTTTAGGGGCTATCTATGACATCACTTAACTCTTAGGACATTAGGGTTGTATAACATAGGGGCCTGGGGATTGGCTTTTTTAAATCATTCCTAAGAAGGAGCTGCACTTCTTCCTGGGGTGTAGACAAGTAAACTATTAAGTTGGGTTTTACCAATGATTATGCAGTTCATACAGGGAAGGTTATTCATCCTCGGGTAATTTACGCAGTGGAGAAAAATATTGTTTAATCGTTTTGCTTTTTTCTCATCGCCATCCTCTACTGTTCTCTCCTCTAGTATTTTTTCAAAGGGAACATGTTTTCCGTTTTTTTTAATCTTTTTTTACTTATTTTATTAGTTAAGAAAATATTTTTGGGGTTAGTTTTACTTTCTATAGCAAATGTATGTTCCGTCTCAAAGCTTTGCTTCCTTTTTCCTTTATCTTACACCCTTTATTTTTTTTCCTATAGCTTTTTAGGGCCTCTTCTCTTGCCTCCTCCTGTTTTGTAGGTTGAAACGCTTTCTTTTGTTTTTGATTGTGCTCTTTTACATCCCTGTTGATCCTCAAATTGGGTTTTTCCTGTTTCTTAATTTTTTTATTACTCAGTTTAAGTTGGATGTCTCTCAACAGTGGTAGACTAGGATGTTTTAAGAATATCCCTTTAGTATAGTTCTGCACTATTTAGTAACACATTGTCCAGTCGCAAGATTCCGGTGTAGGCCTCCAGGACAGCAGAATAAAATTAGCCTTCCTAAAATTCAGTGTTTTTGTGGCCTTGGACAAAAAAGATCTCTATTGAAGGAGAAGAAGAGAAATTTATTATATTTTGGTCACTATTCCCTAGGTGCCCCTCATCCTGAACGCTTTGTTTTACTCTGTCAGGGTCTAGATTTGTTAATAGTTAGGTCACTAGAAGGGCCTTTCTCTTAGTCGGTTCCGTGTCTACCATTTGGCAATAGGTAGATTTATCATTAGTTATTGGACAAAAACCTGTTTCCTTTATGATGAGCTACAAGCTTCTGATTCCCAATTGATGTCTGCGTTAGTTAAAGTTCGTCCCTTAATAATAACCTCTTTCTGATTAGCCGCCTCATCTATTTGCCTGAGGAGTAATCTTCCATGGGTTTTGTTATATTTGGGGGGGCCTATAGCAGGTCCCCTTATAGTATTATATTGTTTTGTTACCCCATGTATATTTAACCATATGTTGATTCCACAATGTAACCATTACCTGTACCTTAATATCTTTCCGCAGTGTTGGCGGTCTAGACAGGATTTTTTACATAGAACAGGACACCTCCCTTTCCGGTCTTTAAGATCCTTTCGCTAACAGACTGTAACCTGCTTGTTTTACCGCCCCGCCCGTCGTAGCTCTCGTTCAGCCATGTTGTCTGTTATCCCCCTATGTCATTTTTCTTCTAATTTTATATACTTCTAGTTCATAATTTTGTTGGTCAGACTCCTGGCATTGGTCAGATGCCAATATATTGTTTTTCTGTTTTTTTCTTTTCTCCCTGTGATCTTTTTATCCCTATTGCTACACCCCCTCCCTCTCATCCACCCCTGTGTTATTCCTAATTCCCTAGCTCTCTTTATTCTTCTCACTATGTATGCATTTTGCTATATGTGTAGTTACGCTCCCCCCCAGTTCCCTTGTTTATATATTTCCCCAACTTTCCTGGGCCATTTTGTCGCCCAATACAGCTGCAACCGCTCCCCGCATTAGGGCAGTCCCTTCCCTAGCATAGATGTCTGTAGTCAGACAGAAAGTCAGCACGTTCTCCAAAGAAACCCAAATCCCTTCTATCATTCACCAATTTTTGTAGTTGCCCTCTTATTCACTTCTCTAATCTCCCGCTGACTCTCTTTGGTGTGGCTCGTTGGAACAGGTAATATTTCTGATAAATATTACCTTTGGAGGGGTCCTTGCCTGAGCTTTTGCCTAAGTCCCTGAAATCGGTTTTTTTAAGGACACTCGCACTAACCTCTACTTTGTCGTTGGTGCCATTGTTGGTCCCAATGACAGCTGGATTCTCACAGCCTCACCAGCAAATTGTCAACCCGTTCGCGATATGTACGAAAACCATAATGGAGTACACCCATTAGTGAAATGGACAAATGATGCCCAATAATGTCAATAATATGTGTAGGCCTCAATTAATTTGCCTAGACACCGCCATGGCATGGGGGTTCACTTGAGTTCACAGGTGCAGCCACTGGAATCCTCTATCCACTTTTTCTTTGAAACAGTTATGGAGCTGTGGATGTTAGAGACCTTGTCATTCCACTCCTTATGCCACCCACTGATGGTCAGGATATCGTTTAGGGTGTTCTGGAGGACATGTTGGTCAGGTCCTAGAACATGTACCTGTTTTCTTTGCAATTGGCAGTGGCTGTCTTGGTGGTGTTTTGGGCGTAATAGTGTGGGGATCATGCTCTGCTTCAGTTCTACACAGTGCATGTTGTGTTGGAATTCCATGGTTGTTCGCGGGGCTTCCTTCATTGAACATGTAGGTTCCAACTGGCCAGCAGCACTCATGCAGCCCCAAACCATGACACTCACAACACCACGCTAGACTATAAATTCTTTTCTTCAGATAATCAGACAGTTTTTGTGAGGGGTGTACTCACTTTTGAGAGATACTGTATGTTATTATGGCCATTTGATACAGTAGGTGTGTGATTTGTTACAAGAGTGCCATAGAGGGAAGCATTTCTTCTTGTGGAGATGTTGACCTAACATAGGGAGTCCTCTAGACCAGAGATCCACAGCTCCAGTCCTCAAGGCCCACCAACAGGTCATGTTTTCTAGCTTTCCTTTGCATTGCACAGGTGATTTAATTATTGTCAGTGAATTATGTGGGAGATCCTGAAAAATTGACCTGTTGGTGGGCCTTGAGGACTAAAGTTGGGAATACTGCTCTAGACCAGGCAACGTTTTCTCGAAGGCACACAGCCCCTGCGGCTCTATTATTATTATTTATTTTAGAGCACCATTGATTCCAGGGCACTGTACAATCAAAGGGGCATGTTTACGCATACTATCAAATGTGGACGTAAATACAATGGTGACTGAAAAAAATGCGTAGTAGTAATCTGCTCACAGAGAGGATAAGAGGACCCGTGCCCGCCGAGGGCTTTACAATCTACAAAGAAAGGAGGGGAGAGACAGAATAGTGTGGGCGCAGGACATGTGTTGTGGGACCGATGTACTGGTGGTGGAGTTGGGGATTGAGAATGGGGTGAAGCGACGAGTGAAGTTTGGAGATGGTTGTTGTGAGAAGCTGATGTTGAGGGGAGCAGGTAGGAGAAGGTCCTGTGAGGACGCGGATGGATTTGCGTGAGGGGAGGTATCTGGAGATTAGGCAGAGCTTGTATGGATGGGTGAGAGGTTATGAAGAGCCTATGTAGGTCGAAGCGTCTTACGAACTTTTTGAACTGGAATTCGCTGGAGCAAATGGGAAGCATGTGAAGGAGATTGACAGAGAGGAAGAGGCAGAGGATTTTTAGTAGCGCGAAGATGGAAGGTGATAATATTGGGCAGCAGAGTTGAGAATGCTTTGAAGGGGCGAGTTGTTGATGTGGATGGAGAGGCCACAGAGAACGGTGTTACAGTAGTGGTAAGACAAGAGATGACATAGGGCTATGTGGACTAGCGTTTTTGTAGTGTCAAAGTTGAGGAATAATGGTGCGGATGCGGGTTAAACATTTTTAGGTGGAATGAGGCGGCAGGCAGAGGTGAGGCTTGGATGTATGGTTTTGAAGGATTGAGAGGAGTCAAAGGTTATCCCAAGGCAGGGACTTGTGGAGCTGGTGAGAGAGTGTACCATTAACAGTGGATGAGAGAAGTTCAGGGTGGAGGGATGGAGTGGGGATGGTGGAAAAAGGATGATGGGTTCGTTTTATCTCACACTGGGTTTAGGTGGACGGGGTGGAAGAAGAAGGAGGTATGGTCGATAGACAGTCTTGATCTGGGAGAGATGAGAAGTTAATATCAGGAGCCGGAGTATGGAAGCTGGGTGTTCGTCCGCAAAACACGGTGGTATTGAAAGCTGTGTGATGCTTTGAGTTGGACCCGGCCAAGAGTCTAGAGAGAGATGAGTTAGTGGGCCCGGGGGATCTGACCATGAGGGACAACAACAGAGAAGGGGGGGGGGGAGGACGGAGGTGCTAACATGGAGTGAGAGACACTGAATGTCCATTCAGAGAGGTATGAGGAGATCCAGGAGAGGGCCAAGTCCGTGATGCCGAGGGAGGAGAGGATTTGTAGCAGTATGGAGTGGTCAACAGTGTCAAAGGCAGAGGACTGGTCTAAGAGGAGAAGCACAGAATAGTGGCGTGAGGCTTTGGCAGTTACTAGGTCATTAGTGACTTTGGTTAAGGCAGTTTCAGTGGAGTGGTGGGGTCGGAAGCCAGATTGGAGTGGGTCAAGGAGAGAGTTGGAGGAGAGGTGGGAGGACAGTTGAAGATAGACATGCTGTGAGGTCCCATTGATGCTGTATAACTAGACCTTTACTATAAGGCTTCCATTGTGAACAGTTAAAAAGTAAAAGTCAATTGTCTATTACCATCTATCACTGTTTCGGTGTAAGATATACACCTTGTTGCGCTCCCGGTACAATCGATGTGATCTCTTGCAGTGCAGCTATTTTTTTCTTTAATATAACAGGATTCACAGATGAGTCCATTGGATTTATTGGTTACCGTGGGCACTAGAAACAAAAATACACAACCATTACTGCCTAAGCCATCCTTTATTAAAGGGTCCCCAATCTAACCTTCCGAAAGCCACATCAGGGCATATAGACATCATAGAGGATACCCCAACCGGGACCCTGCCTTATGCAGAGAACCTCCGGAAATAGGTCCTTTCATTCTATGAGTTCCCATTTATTTGCATTGATACAACATTTACCCTGAGATAGGCAAGAAATGTGCGTCTCCATGCAACTTTAACTGATCTCAAGCAAAGTTGCAGGAAGAAAATGGTAACAGGAGAGATACAAGAGAAGTACATTTCCTGCACTGACTGCAAAGCTGATCTGGATCTGATAAGACACAGCAGCTCAGGCAGTTACCGAGCCCCGTGTGACTACCGGGAGCAGTAAGCCGACACAAGCTATCTACTTGTCTGATTTGCAGACCTCATTGAGTGATACACAGCGATCGTGATGGCTGGGGCGGTAATAAACTGTCCCTGTTTTCTCAGAGGAGAGCTCAGCTATTGCAGACAGCCGGCTCTCCACCCGCGCAGCTGCACAATTAGTTCCAGAGCAATCAGATAAACTGCTAACGCCCAGATGTTTGTAGTTGGCAACTAGTAAAGGAATTGTTAGTGGCTTTTAGAAATTATATATACCTATGTGCCTTTCTGAAGCAACCATAATGGAGCTAAAGCACGCATTACTGCTTTCTCAGGCATTATAGCAAAAATATGCGGGTTCAGAGAGCTTTTTTTACCTAAAAAGGTGGCAGATTCTCATCAGGTTTCTTTCTGATTTCACTCTTGCATTTGCATTCAAGGGAGTTAGAATTTTTTGGCAAAACAAAAAAATAAATGGTGCCCACAGGTCGACATTCACTTTAAGACGCAGCAATTGGCTTTCAGAATAATGAAGTCCCTACAGGTGGCTTTGGGAGCGCACAAATGTAAAACATAACAGAGCTGGTGTTTTTGGCAATGCTCTTTTGCGCGGAGGGGTGACGCCGGGGGTGTTACATTTTGGGGGAAAACCCGCATTTTTTTCATCATTTGTGACGTTTCTTCCCCCTAAAACAGAAACCCCCGAGGTTTTTAATGGTTCCTCTAGGGGAAACTAAAATAATGGTTGACATGTACGAACATGCTGACGTTCATTTACCAGGTTATATACACAGAAAATATCAATAAAAATAATGTGCAAAGGATTTTTCCATGTCTTCCTTTTTTGATAGTATAATGAAATCAAAGGCCCAAAAGGGCTGAGAATGAATTGACAAAACTTTACATTTTTCCCATTATACACCACACAGGAAGGAAAGATCCTAGCTAACCCACAGGAGGGGGAACAGAACCTTATATACAAAACACAGGAGAGCTGACGATCCTCTATATACACAACAGGAGAGCTGAAGATCTTTAAAATACACCAAAGGAGAGCGCGTCTTATACTACAAAAGGAGAGGGGCAGACTCTATACTACACCACAAGGAAGGACGATCCTCTTACTACACCACACAGGAGAAGGACAGATTCTATCTCACCACCAGGAGAGGAACAGATCCTCTATTACACCACAAGGAGAGGAGCAGATCCTCTATACTACCCCAAAGGGGGAAGGACAGTTCCTTTACACCACCGGGAAGAGGAGAGAGATCCTCTTACTCACCACACGGGAGGAGAAGATCCTTTTTCTAACCAACGGAGAGGAAAAGATTTTTTTTTTTTTTTAAAAAAAAACCACCACACAGGGAGGACGATCCTTATCTCCCCACCAGGGAGGAGAAGATTTTCTATTCCCCACCAAAAGGAGAGGAGACAGACCCTCTTTTATACCCCACACAGGAGAGGAGACAGTCCTCTATACTACCCACACAGGAGAGGAGGACAGATCCTCTATCTACCCCAACAGGAAGGAGACAGACCCTCTATATACACCAAAGGAGAGGGACAGATCCTCTATATACACCACACAGGGAGGAGAAGTCCTCTATACTACACCACAGGGAGGAGACGATCCCTATACTACACCACCAGGAGAGCTGACTGGATCCTTTCTACACCACATAGGGAGCTGCAGTCCTCTATACTCCCCCAAAGGAGAGGAGATATATCCTCAATATCAACACACAGGAGAGGGGGAGATCCTTTATACAAAACCACACAGGAGGGGCAGATCCTTTAAACCACACGGAGAGGGACAGATCCTCTTACTACACCGCACAGGAGACCTGACAGTCCTTTATATAACCGCCCCCCCCCGGAGGTGAAGTCCTCTATACTACACCCACGGAAAAGGACAGATCCTTCGCTGACCGTTGAGTTACTGCAAGTTGAATAAGAAAGTATGTAAAACCCCCCCACCCGTTTCCCTTTGCAATATCTCATTGGTTTTTTATATTTTGGGTTGCAATATCGGCCCCATATAAAATATTCCTCCAAAAATGTGGGGGTTTCGTAAAATTTTAGTCAAAAAGCTTTTTTTGAACATCTCACATTTCTTCACATTGAGGTCAGTAGATCCCCGGCATTGGTTGATAACAAAAGGTTGCTGTAAAAAAAAATCTTCGTTTTTCAAATACACGAGTCTACAAAAGGGGGATGCACAGGAAACACAAGCCCCTTTTCTAGTGCTATTCTCCTTACGAAGTTTTAAGAACATTACATTTGACTTTAGACTCCCTTTAAAGTTTTTTAATCCGGAAGGACAAGACTCCAAGGAAATTGAACTGAAGGTTTTGGAAATTTGGTAATAGTCTTTGGCGCCTATGTCTCATCATTGGAAATTTATGTATATTCAATGTTTCAGGTCTTCAGCTTTGGGTCTCTCTCAGTGGAGTTCAGTCAATGGCATCTCATTGGCATTGGCTACATTTGGCAAGATGTGGCACTTATTCAAATCCATTTGTAAGCACTTTATACTGTAAAGATATTGCTTTGGTCAATGGAGCATCAATAGTAATATGGCATTATCAACTAATGGTGTAACTAAATATCCAGTTATAATGTGTACACTATAAACAGACTGTCCCATAGGGGGTGGGAAAACCCCTTTGGGACCTTGGATTGTGGCCCCTGGAAAGTGGAGGCCTGGAAAAAGTCTACTGGTCCACAGGGGAGTTGGACGGACCTGGAGTTGCTTTTTAATTGATATAATCTTTGGAGAGGAGAAAGGGAAAAGAAAAAGAAGGCAAATGAAGAGACAGAAAATAAGAGGAAGGTAAACATTTACGTCATGTGAGTTTCTGTAGGTTGGGCCCCAGAATAATTTTTTTCCCAGTGGGTCCCCAAAAAACAATCCCCGGTGGCCCCGAATCAATTCCCCTGGTGAGTCCAAAAATTCATCCCCTGGTCCCCAAGATTCATCTTCACTGGTGTTCCCAAAACCAGCTCCACTGGTGGGTCTCTAGTATCAACTCCACTGGTGGCCTAAAATATCAACTCCACTGATTGCCCCAAAAACCGGCTCCACTGGTGGGCCTCAAGAATCAAGTCCACTGGTGGCACCAAGAAACAGCTCCACTGGTGGCCCCCCCGAACCCGCTCCCTGGTGGGCTTAGTATCAAAACCCCCTGGTGGGCACCCAAAAACAAACTACCTGGTGAGCCACTGAATCAATTCCCCTGGTGGGCCCAAGAACAACTCATGGTGGGCCCAAAATATCAACTTCACTAGTTGCCCCAAGAACCAGCTCAACTGGTGGGTCTCAATGATCAACTCCACTGGTGGGCCCCAAGAACAAACTCCACTGGTGAGCCCACAGAATCAATTCCACTGCTGGGTACAAAGAATCAGCTCTACTGGTGGACCCACAGAATCAACTCCACTGGTGGGCCCCCCTGAATCAATCCCCACTTTTGGCCCCAAAAATTCAAAATCCTGGTGACCAAAAGAATCAAAATCCCCTGGGGGGCCCCCCCCAAAAAAATCAACTCCACTGGTGACCAAAAGAATCAACTCCACTGGTGGACCCCTAGAATCAACTCCCCCAGTGGGCCCCAGGATTCAACTCCACTGATGGACACCCAACATAAACTCCCGCAGTGAGCCACATGCACCCTAGTCCAATACTGCCTGGGTCTGGCAAGCTTTTCAGGCACAAAGACAGAGAGAGCAGCAGAAAGCAAGAGGCATGTGCTGTATGTGCAGTCATGTACAATAGATGTAAGGTGGGCCCCAAGAATCAAGGTACCCAGTATAACACTGTCTGTAAATGCACTGTACTGTGAAGGAGAAGGGTGCTATATAGCACTATGTGCACTAGGGGCGACATGTCAGAAAAGAGGTGCAGTCATGCCAGTTTTAAGGTGCATTGAATGAGTGTATAATGCGCTTGAATGAATGAACCTGTCAAAAATCTGGTGTACCTTGCCTAATAAAGTTGATGCGTCTAGGCGCATAGCATGACTTAGGTGTATAACATATCATTGATAGCATATTCAATGTGCCTACTTTAAGCGCATTCAAATGTGTCATGTCTGGCATATAATGTGCCTTGTTTTGGTGTATTACAGTTCATAGAGAATAGGGTGGCAACAGTTTTTTGGCGTAAAATACAGAAAAAAAAATGGTGCAGCCCTAATGGGACATGTCACCCTAGATGTCAATCTTTGACCATTGTAATTAATATTCATCCAGGCACTTTAAGTTGTCACTTGTCTTTGTTTTAAACCTATAAATACAAGGGCCAATCAAATAGAATGGAAACCATAAATACAAAGAAAACCAAAATAATTGTATCCAATATAGAAATGTAAAAACAATGCTTTATTAAATCTTATTATAAACAATTAAAAATGATATCAGTAACAGACAAAATCCCACTCAAATAAAAAATACCCAACTAATCCCACGCAAACATAATGCTATACATCATATAGGTGATAATAGTATCAAAACATCACATAAGTACAAAAACATCAATTTTATACATCACCAAAGATCAGCAGATTATCATGAACTAAACACCCCGACGCGAGTTTCGCGTGAAATGAATGAAGAGAAAGCGCAGGCGAAACTCGCGTCGAGGTGTTTGGTTCATTCTAATCTGCGGATCTTTGGAGATGTATAAAATTGTGTTTTTTTTACTTATTTATGTGGTTTTGTACTATTATCCCTATATGTTTTTATGCATTATGTTTCAGTGGGGTTATTTGGGTATTGTTTATTTGGGTGTGATTTTGTCTGTTACCGATATATTTTTTAATTGTTTTGTAATAAGATTTAATAAAGCATTGTTTTTACATTTCTATATTACTGTATTGGATACAATTTCTTTTGGTATTCTTTGTTTTAGCAAATGTATATGAGCTTCTCTTTTGCAAAATTCTGTGTTTACGCCAAATAAAAGTATGTTATATCACTATAACCGGAACATAGTAAAGCAAACTCACCCACTGGCAAAGCACTTGTTTTGTTGGCCCTGTCACATGATATCTTTGGAAACCGTTCTCTATAGTCATTCTGATAAAATTCCCCAATTAAATATCTTAAATTGCAATATGTAGAAGTCGCACAACCGGCTATGAAGTCATCTTGGAACTGGACTGTGTGGGGAAAAAAACAAGAGCTAGTAAGGTATATATCATGACCATGGAGAACAAAGGTTGTAAAATATCAATATGGCGGCTGGGATTTACTGTTTCTGTAATCAAGACAAAACTTCTCATCCCCGCTGCATTTCATGGCGTAGCTCGACACATATTCAGGCTTAAAGAAGGTGGATGCGGCCGGGCAGACCAGTCCATTCAAGGTGTTATTTTCTGGTGGCACTAAACCAAAAAGAAAATTTTTTTATAAAAAAAAGATGTATTGGTTTTACCCAGTAATAAAGGGGGACTAGTTGTCTTTTTGGTTTACAAAATGTCTGCCCTCTATCGGGGTTTATGGCTGGCTTTGTGCAGTATTTTTTTTCCACCTTCCTCTTTCATACTTGGCAAAATTTTAAAAACCCAAAATTTCTTTTAGGAATTTTCTCATGCAAGGTTTCCCCAAAGAATGCCCCCAAAACAATTGAGTTGCCCTAAAAAATGCCCACTTTGGAGGCGGGGTTTTCCAAAACCCCAAGTCTTTTTGGGGGGTCTTTTTTCCCCAGGATTTTTCCCCAAAAAATATTTTCCGGGTTAACAAATTTTTCCCTTTTTGGGTTTTCACAATCATGCAAAGTAAAAATAGCATAATTTATACAAAATGTTTTAAAAATTATAAAAACAAAAATTTTTGTTTTCATAAACCCCCCACTTTAAAAAGGGGGCCCTAATTACAAAAAATTTGTAAGTTCTCTACAGTGCAAAAAATAACATAATGTACAATGTAACCCTAAAGGGGCACCCCATTAAAATTTTACAATGGGCACCCTAAGTGCCCTATAAAATGTTGTACAGTGTCATCCCTACGTGCACATTAAAAATTCTGTAAGTGTCTCCCTAACAGTTAAAAATTTAAAATATGTTTCAATGTTATCATAAAATGACACATAAACTACTGTAAAAGTCACCATCCCGGACATTTTTTAACATATGTCCCGTGTCCCCCCATACAGTGCCCCAAATAACTTTGCGTCCCAAATGCCCCCCTTTACAGTGCAAAACCCTTTATCCCTGTACAGTGTACATACATTGCACTAAAAAAACAAAATTTTAAAAAATGCCCCCATACAGTGCACATTTAACTTTCTTACATGTCATCATACAGTTCACAAAAAACCCTTTACTTACAGTGGCATCTTTCAGTGCACAAAAAATACTGTTTGGTGCCCATACGGTCCCACATTTTTAAACATGCTTTTACAGTGAAAAAAAGGGGAAAACGGTCTTATGCAATGTCAAAATTAATAGGGCCCACCCCAGCCGCATTTGGCAGTTTGGAAGGGCCCTAGGGGACAACACACCCCTAAGGCCAATCCTTGTTCCCCAGCCTCTCATAGACAGCACATCGGGAACCCCCCCCTTTTCTTTTGAAATTTCACCCCGTAGTTTTTTTTGGGTTCCTTTTTAAAAACCCCCTTTTTTTCTGAGAGTTATACAAATACTGAGGGGTTTTTTACCCCACACAGAAATAGTGAAGCAGTTTTCCCAGGGTCCACCCCAATTTTTCCTAAAATTCTGGGGGCGGTTCCCCGTGCAGTTTTCCTGGGTTACAGCAGTTTAGTGCGGGAATATCATTTTAAGGGGAAGGGTGATGACATTTTGCCACTCTTAAAACAAGACAGAGAATCCGAGCATTGTTTTCTGATGTAATGAATGTTATAAAGGGATGAGTTTTCCCATCTGGACTGGGAAAAACAAGTTGAAATTTACAAAAAAGGGTGGGGGTTTTTTTCAGTAAAATTTTGTTCAAAAAAAAATAGTTAGATAGATGATAGATAGAGATAGATAAAATAGAAAATGATAGTTTGATATAAATAGTTTAGATAGATTAGATTTGAATAGATAGTAGTTAAAATAGATTAAATAAAATAGTTTGAAAAGTTTGATAGTTTGTTTTGGATAGACAGATAGTTAATATTTTAAAAGGAGAAAAGATAGATATTGAAAGGGGAAATGTGAAAAGGAAAAATAAAGATAGATAGATAGATTGATAGATATGAGATGGGACGGGACAGATAGATAGATGCTCACCCCGGGGGTTTCCCAGGAGGTTTTGTTTTTTTAGAAAAAAAGTCCCTTGGGGCCAAAAGGAAAAGGCCCCGAGGGGGAAATTAGGGTTGTTAAAAATTAAATTTTATTTGGTTGATTTTTTTGGCGAGGTTTTTGGGCTTTTTCTTTCCCCAAAAACCCAACAAAAAAACCCTTGCCTGAAAAAACACTTTTTCAGAAGAGGTTTAGGGTTTGTTCACCCCCTTTGTTACAAGCCCCTTTTAAACCCGTCCGGGGGGCCCGCTTCTCGGCCCCCGAGACGGATCTAAAAAGCTTTGGAAAAAACGGAGTTGAAAACTCTTGTGAACCAAGCCTTTTGAGGAAATTTCTCGGTGAGGTTTGGGGGGTTTTTGGATCAGGTTTTGGATAAGGTTTTCGCGACGTTTTCAACCCTTTCAAAATTAAATTTGCCGGGAAACAAAAAACCACCCCAAAAAAACCCTTTTTAAAACTAAAACGGGTTTTACTTTAATTACAAAATTAAATTTTACTGGGGGCATTTTGGATGCTTTTTGGGACGGGGTTTTTTGGGCAAAGAAACAGCCCAAAAAACCCGTCCAAAAAACCCGGGTTGTAAAACAGGGGCCTTAACCAAGTTTTAAAGGAGGGGAAAAATTTTCTTTGAAAAAGGGGAAATTGTTTTATTTGCAAATTTCTAAATTAAGGAAAAAATTTAGATTCTTGGGGCCCGCCTTTTTTATTGAAAAAATTGGGATTTGGAGGTAGTTACGGGGAAGCACTTTGGGGGAAAAACTGCGTTTGGGTTGGTGAGTTTTTGCAGGCAGGTGCTTTCCGGGTTTTATTTTGGGATTTCGCCAGCTGAAAAAACCTGGGAAGGTCCGGGAGTTGGGATTTTGGGGGGGGGGGGGCCGAATACTCAAACCCCCTAAGATCCTTTTCTCTTGAGTTTTGGTATCGGTTATGTGGGTGGGCTTTTGGGGAAACATTTTTTTTCTCTTTTTTTTCTTTTTTTGGGGTTCTTTCTTTGCTGGGGTTAAAAAAAAAAATCCCAGATTCCATTTTTTTAGGGGGGGACTCCCTTCATTAAAAATTGTTTTAAAATGGTGGGAAAGGTCTTTTGATAAAAATTTGGGGGGCCTCTGGATTTTAAAACCATGGATTAAGTCTTTTTTGGGCCTAGTCTTTTGTTCCTTTTAATTTTCCTATTTCCAAAGACTTTATGTTACAAGGGGTTTGATAAAAGCAACAGGCTTTAATTTATTGGAAAGTTTTCTTTTTTTGGGCCATTTTTTTGTTTTGTTTAATTTGGTACTGCGTTTATTTCTTACATTTTTTTTAGAAATTTCCAAAATTTTAGCCTGCTATTTAGTGCTGGGTTTAAACCTTTTAAAAAGGGATTTCCCACAAAAAGTGGGTGCCGGAATAACTTTGCTTTTAAAAACTCTTTAAATTTTGACACCGTTTTTAAAGGCCCAAATTCCCCGGTTTCCCCTGAAAATTTAAGCATGTTTTTTAATTTATTAATTTTTGCCCCTTAAAGACTGAAAAGGACTTTTTATTTTTTTTTTTAAAAAGGTTTTTTTTTGTGAAAAAAGTAAAAAAAAAAAATTAAAAACCCTATATTTTGGTATTGCTTTTTGATCGTATTTCCCATAGAAAAAAGGTTAACAGGGTGTTTCCCAAATGGTGAATCCCGGGAAATTTTAAAAAATGCAAAAAAAAAAGTGGTAAAATTGGTGTTTTTTTTTTTAAAGTAATCCCTGAAAGGATTTAAAAAAAGGGAGACCCAAAAAGTTTTTACATTTTATGTCTCTCAAAAGGGTTTGGGGGGAGATAAAAATTTAAAGTTTTCTTTAAAAAAAAAAAAATTTTTAAAAAAGGTTACGTTTGTTTTTCAATGATAAACAAAATTTTAAAAAAAGGGGCCCTTTTAGGAAAAAAGTGCCCAAAAAAACAAAAGTTTTTTTAAACCCTTTTTTTAACTTTTGCAAAAGGGTGAAAAAAATAAAACGGGGTTTAAAGAAACCCAAATAACACTGTAAAAAAATTTGGGCTCTTTAAATTTAATGCCATAAGGTGCCCAAAGAACATTGCTCTAAAGTGCCCAAATAACACTTCCCCAAAGGTTTGCCCTTTTTAACTTTTGTTTTAAAAATTTCCCCCTTCTTTATAGTACATCCTTAAAATTTCCCAAAAAATTTAATATTTTTTTTAAAAAGTCCCAAAAATTTAACCCACGCCCAACAAGGTGCCCTTTTTCCCAATTGCTTAAATTTGTCAAAAAACGTCCCAAGGTGCCCAAAAAACACTGCTTTTAAAGTGTCATTTTGTACGTCCTTTAAGGTCCCCAAATACTTTTGTTTAAAAAAGTGCCCAAAAAAGGATTCCAAAAGGTTTGCCAAATAACAAAGCTAAAAAAAAACTGCTTTATAAAAACGTCCAAAATTTTTGCCCAAAAAAAACTTTTCCTTAAAAAGGGGTTTTTTTATGTTTGAACCGTTCGTGAAATTTGAGTGTTTTTTGATTTGAGTTTGAAATCCAGGGGCGGTTCTTTCTCAGTAGGGGGGTCTCTTTTTTTCATCAGGCGTGTCTCTTCTCCCAGGAGGCGTGTCTCCCCCCCCCAAAGGGGGAAATGTCTCTCCTAAATGAATTTTATTTCGTTATGAAACCCTTTGGGAAAATGTTCTCTTGTTCAGAGCTTCGCCCCCAGGTTTCCCACAAGCTCCTTGTTTTTTTGTGCTATAACCAGTTATACAACAGCCTGAACTGATGAAATTACATGTTGGGGAAAACCCACCCCTGCCCCCCCTAACCCCCCTTTTATCAGGCGGGGGGGACTATATAATACTGTGTTATATGGAGGAATGACAATGCCCCCCTACTCCCTTTTGTTTTGTAAGGGTTTTGGGTGGTTTTCGCGGGGAACCACCGCAAGCGAGGGATATTTTAAGCCACCGGGGGAGCGGGGTCTAAGTAGCCCTCGGTATTCCCCAGAGCCCGCCGCAAAAGGGGATGGACTTTGACAAGTTTGGATGGTGGCCGGGGTAGTCGCGTTTGGGCGAATCGTTTAATTTCCGAGACGAAGTCGGGGACAGGCAGGAGGTCAGGAAGGGCGGGGAGAGGGTTTTTGGCAAGAAGGGGAGACGGTCAGGGCAGGCGGGAAACGGCAAGGTAGGAAATGTAGCGGAAAGGACTGGTACACGGGTTAAACAAAACGGAATCCAAAATTTTCAAGAATATTAACGCACACCAAAAAATCTGGAAAAGAGTGCAGGGGCGTTTTAAACCTTTTATAGGAACCCGCGGCCCGGGAATTAGCAAATTTTTCCGGCGTCTGGCCCCTTTTAAAACCCGAGAAAAACCGCGGGCGCCCTTTAAACAGCGGGTACGCGCCATGGCGGCCGGCACAGGAGGGCAGGGAAAAACGGAGACGTGGAAGGGTAAGTAAAAACCCGCCCCAGCGGGGGATGGTTCCCGGGGGGCGGGCAGCCCCAAGCGTGGACCCCCCTGGGGCAGTTATCAGGCAGGGACTATATAAAAACTGGTTATTTTGGAGGGGGTTTTACATGCCCCCCTACCCCCCTTTTGTTATCAGGCGGAGCTATTTAATTTGTGTTAAATGGAGGGGAAAGCACTTTCCCCCCCTCCTTTAACCCCCTTTTTTATAGGCAGGAGGGGCTAAAATTGTGTTTTATGGAGGGAACACAGGACCCTTTAAAAATGTTTTTATATGTGGGGAAAAACTATGATGGGAAACAGTCAGTAAAATTTGACAAAATTTATTTTAAACCCTTTAAACTGGGAAATTAAGTATTTGAGCCCCACCCTTTGGTTTTACTTTCGGTTTTTTTTAAAACTCAGAGGGGAGTAAAAAACCCCAGAGTGGCAGGCGCCAAAAAAACAGTGCAGGGAACGTGTCCAGGGGGGGGGAAACCCAACCAAAGGGGTGTTTAACCAAAATAGCCCAAACACAGCGCAGGGAAAAGTTTCCGGGGCGGGATTTTGAAACCCCCGGGGGGTGTCCTTTCTAGCCCAAACAAATTACAGGGGGGGTGTCCCTGGGCCCCGGATCTGATTTTGGGGTGTGTTTCCCCACTAGTCAATTTACAGAAAAAAGGGGGGTGTGTCCCGGGCTTTTGCAGCAGAAAAATAGAAAAAAGATTCCGGAAAAGCTCGTATCTGCTAAACCCAAATGGGCTGGGGTTAAAAGGAAAAACCCAATTTTCCAAAAATGTTATTTTTTCTGTCCCCATAATTTTGGAATGATCTGTGTAGTTTATTAAAAACCCCTTTTAAAGGGGACCAAATTTAAAAATGTACAAAGTTTACAAATTTCATGGGTCTAACGTTTTTATATTAAATCTTTCCCAACGTTCCCCAAAAAAACTCTCTTAAGGGGCCCCAAATTAAAATTGTATTAAAGGGAACAAATAACTTTTCTATAAATTGCTCTTTTTAAAAAAACCGCCATAAGATGGGCCCCAAAATTTCATTGCTTTTAATTGCTCAAATTTAAAAAATGCCATTAAGGGGGCCCCCAAATTCCCTTGTTATAAAAAAAAAACTTAAAAATCCGTCCCCATGGTGACCAAAAAAACATTTTCCCCTTTTTGTTTCCAAAAATTTTTAATGCTTTTTAAAAAATGTTCATTTAACATGCCTTTTTGGTTTTCCAAAAAAAAAATTGCTTTTTAAAGGGGCCCCCAAAAAATCGGCCAAAAAAGTGAACCCAAATTTAAAAACTGCTTCAAAATGGGCAAAATTCCATTGCTATAATGTTTTTTTTTAAAAACTGCCCTAAAGTACCCAAATAAAACTGTCTTTTTAAAATACACCCTTTCTTTGTATAAAGGGACAAATTTTTAATTTTCTTAAAAGTGGTCCATTTTATAAAAATGCCATAAGGTGTCCAAAAAAACCATTGCTTTTAAAGTGGGGCCAAAAAAACCAGTAAACCGGTGACCAAATTAAAATGCTATAAAGTGAACCCCAAATTTCCCTTTCTTTAAAGTTTCCCCAAATTAAAAAGTCCACAAGGGTGCCCAAAATAAAAATCTGCTTTAATTTTTTGGGCAGATAGTACGTCCGTTTAAAGGGCCCAAAACTTTTTATAAAGTGTTCATATTAAAACCCGGCCAAAATTGGGACCCAAAAAAAAATTTTCAATATTGTGACCAAAAATTTAAATTTTTAACATTTCTCATACAAACTGCCCCTTGATGCCAAAAAACATTGGTTTTTGTGACCAAAGTTGGGGTTTCAGAGCCGAGTTTTGTTTACTTGAAATGGCTAAAACTATAAACGGCCAAATAGAACAGGTTTTAAGATTTAGGCGATTTTCGTTTTAATGTGCCCAAAATTCATTAAATGTTTGCCCCAGGGTTCCCGGATTGCATTTTAAGAATGAGGGTGAGTTATGCCCTTTTTTTCATTAAAAGTTGCAGGTTTCACGTCCTTTGGGTCTGCCCTGTGAAGGCCCCCTCAAAAACTTCAAAAAAGGGCTAAAAGTTTTTTTTTGTTTTGTTTTATTTTTTCCCCCAAAAAAAACAAAAAATTTTAAATTTGGGGACTGTTCTCTTTTAAAAAGAAAAGGTTACAATAGATTCGACCAATACAAAAATGTAGCTGCCGGGAAAACCCTTTTCACCCTTTTGAGGATTTTTATGGTTTTTCAACGCTAATCGGAGACATAACAGGGATTTTACGATTTCTCCCATGAAATGTGAATAAGTGGAGGTTTAGGCCCTAGTTAAATTTTGAAAAAAACTGAAAAAATGGGGCCCAAAAAGCAGTTCTTTGGGTGTTTCATTGAATTTTTAAAAATGTTACAAATTTTAAAAGGGCCATAAACCGGGCATAAAAGTAGAAGGGAACATCATATATACATAAACACAACTTTTTTTATCAAATAGAGTTAACGTATATTTAAATAGAAAAAAGTAAAATTTAAAATTGGGTATGTGTATATACTTTTGAGGGCCTTTAATTTCCCCAAAAGTCGGATGCTGTTTGGGAAAAAGTAAAAAATTAAAAAAAAAAATTATCTGGAAATTTTTGGGAACGTTTTTTTATTTGTGATGGAAAAAAATAGAAACCAGATCAAAAATAATTTTAAAAGTTTTAAAAAAAAAATTTTTTATTTAAATTTTTTTAAAATTTCCCCTTTTTTTGAAATTTTTTTGGGGACATTTAAAATGGAAAAAGGGGGTTTTAAAAAAAGGGCTGGAAAAAACGTGAAAAAAATTAAAAGGAAAAAGAGATGAAGAATCAAATTTCCGTAATAAAAAGTTTTGAATTTAAAAAAAACCTCTTAGGAGCCAGATTTCTTCAGAAGCCCAAAGACGGTCAGAAAGGCACCCCAAACTGTAAAAAAAAAAAAAAAAAAAAAAAAAAAAATTTGCCTCTAAAAATAGTTGAAAAATGTCAGAAAAAGGGTAACAAAGCCAAAAGTCTCTGCCAAAATATCCTTGTAAAGGTAACTTATCCCCTAACAGCCACCATCACAGGGAACAATCCGACATTTCTTGAGCTCTTCCCCTACATCGGCAGCCACATATCCCAGAAGCTAACCATTCAAAAGGAAGTTCAGCACCGCCTCAGTTCTGCCAGCATGTCTTTCATTAAACTACAGTGCCGAGTTTTCAAGGACCATGACCTTAAGAAGGAAACCAACATATTGGTCTGCAAAAATTTGGTTCTGGGGTTACCTACTGTTTCCACCCGAAGATTTTTGAAAAATTCCACCACCGCTGCCGGCAGGAGATTCTCTGCAGAGGAGTGTAGCTACAGGCGTGCAGAGGTAGCAGTTGCTACCAGGCCCTGGAGTCTAAAAGGTTCCAACGGCTTCTATACTACATATGACAACACCAGTATTCTATATAGGTGAGGGGCTCTTCCATAGATTTTGCATAGGGGCCCAGAAGCCTGAGGATATGCCTCTGATTCTGTATATCTATTGGGAGGATTGCCACACCAATTCCACCATCCTTACTGAGGCTAAGATGACTAGATCTGAAGCCATTATCTTGCAAATACAACTGGATGGACAATTGCATCAGATTGCCCAAAATCCGCCTCCCCAGTAAAGTTCTTTACTCCCAACTGAGTCGTGACTGGAGAATATGGGGTGGCCAGAGGAAACAATTCATAGACACGATCAAGGCCTAACTTAAAAAAAGAAGTTCTGGCAATAGATCGTCTCCTATGACCTATCAATGACCTCCAATGAAGTAGATAAAAGACAACAAGGAAATGAGAGCAAGAAGAACCCTGATCTGTGAAAGCAACTCCCAATCGCAACTTCTTGCCCTCACTGTCTGTGGCTTGAGGATTCCTCAGCCATCTTTATACCACATTGAGTAACCTTGATGGTCATCTTTCTTGTTTCAAGAGACATCTGATAACCATATTATATCATAAACAAAACATTGAACAACATATACAATAAAGCACATATTAACTGTGCTGTCACCTTTATTGGTTGCTGTATGGAGAATTTGTTGACACACTCACCTTCATATGGAGAACCTATGGATCTGCTGGGTACATTAAAGTCTTTCTATACAGTGCATCTATAGACTGGACTAAATGATGCAACTTGAAGCTTGTAAAGTGATTGTCCATTCAGGCACTCCATATCCATGTACCCTTTTAGCATATTTGGAGGCTACATTCGGGGGTACTACTGGGGACCTCTCTTCATTAACCAGAGAAAACAGGTTCTGCATGGGTCAGCTTCTTACTCTGGAGGACTCAGTCGGGTCATATAATAGATTGTCTCCTATTCATGGAAAGTGAGTAATAGCAGATTTCTATGGCAGTACTACCATGTTTCTTTCACCTGCAGCTTTCTCTGGTGTTGGCAGATGTAGCTTTCAGCTATTTAGAGAAGCTCAGTTAGAGAAGAAGTTGTCTGTGGAACCTCTTTATGTAAGTCCAGGGATTCCCTTTAAAGTCAATCTTACAACATAAATAACAATAGAGTAGAAATTACCTGGGACTGTCAGCGCGGCCATAGCACAGACGAGCAGCAGGAGCTTCATGATGAAGCAGGTTCTGATGTGTGTCAGCCTCTTTCCATGTGCTCCACAATAACAGACTCCAGGCACTAATCCTCAGGGAGACACGAGCAGGACACAGGTGTCTTAGAACGATAGACAGGTGTCAAGCATCATCTGAGAGAGAACAGAATATCCAAATCAGAGGAGCTGTTCTGTCCTGGTCACAGACTGGTCTTGCTACTTTGTGTTAGTATAGAAGTATTATCAGTATTCGTGGCAATTTCGGTTCTGTTAATTGGGCATTTGTCACCACAAGAGGTGACACTGACCCCACCAGAGAGTGGAGTCCAAGGAGCCCCCTGATATTCACAAGAGCGTACCACAAGACGGGATGGACTTTGCCAATGGGAACTCTGATGTGGCCGTTTGGGGTGATGGCCAAAGTGCCAACTAGGTATAGAGGGAGCAGGCAGAGACATAACCGGGTCACAGGCAAGGAGGTCTCGGCAGATCAAGTGTACTAAGTGTTTTTAAAGATAAAGGTATTCTATGTTCTCAATCTGTACAAGTATATAAATAGCCCCTAAGAGTAAGGTCTAAAGTTGTTTCATGCAAAAGCTTCTCAAAAGATAAGCGAGGTGGACCACACATTTCACACATTTGTGTCTGATGCAGAAAATGTATAAAACTGGTACATAAGCACTGACTTTGAGAACACGTTTCACCTGATTAGAGGTTTTGTTGGTTTTAAAATTTCTTGGTTTCTGCATAAGAGATTGCACTATGTTTGTCAAATGTTCGAAAAGAAATATTCAGTGGGTACGGAAAGTATTCAGACCCCTTTACATTTCTTCACTTCACTCTTTCTTTTATTGCAGCCATTTGGTAAGATCCAAAAAGTTCATTTTTTGCCCATTAATGTACACTCTTCCCCACCCCCACCCCCCATCTTGAAAGAAAAAAGCAAATGTAGATATTTTTGCAAATTTATTAAACAAGGAAAACTGAAATCTCACATGGTCTTAAGTCTTCAGCCCCTTTGCTCAGTATTGAGTAGAAGCACCTTTTGAGCTAGTGCAGCCATGAGTCTTCTTGGGAATGATGCAACCAGTTTTTCAAACCGAGATTTGGGGATCCTCTGCCATTCTTCCTTGCAGATCCTCTCCAGTTCCCACAGGTTGGATGGTGAACGTTGGTGGACGCCATTTTCAAGTCTCTCCAGAGATGCTCAATTAGGTTTAGGCCAGTGCTCTGGCTGGGCCAGTCAAGAATGGGCACAGAGTTGTTCTGAAGCCTCTGCTTTGTTATTTTAGCTGTGTGCTTAGGGTCTTTGTCTTGTTGGAAGAAGAACCTTTTGTCTCAGTCTGAGGTCCAGAGCGTCTGGAGGAGGTTTTCATCCAGGATATCTCTATACTTGGCAGCATTCATCTTTCCTTCAATTGCCATCAGGCTTCCTGTCCCTGCAGCTGAAAAACACCCTCAAAGCCTGATGCTGCCAAGACCATGTGTTACTTTTGGGATTGTATTGTGCAGGTGATGAGCAGGGCCTGGTTTTCTCCACCGCTTACAATTAACACCAAAAAGTTCAATCTTCGTCTCATCAGAGCAGAGAATCTTATTTATCATAGTCTGGGAGTCATTCATGGGTTTTTTGCAAACTGTCTGCGGCTTTCATATCTCTTGCACTGAGGAGAGGCTTCCGTCGGCCGCACTCTGCCATAAAGCCGCGACCGGTGGAGGCTGCAGTGATAGTTGACTTTGTGGAACTTTCTCCCATCTCCCTTCTGCATCTCTAGAGTTCAGCCACAGTGATCTTGGGGTTCTTCTCTACCTCTCTTTACCTCTCTAAATATAATAATATAACACGTTATAGTGACCAAGATTCTGGAGAAGGGTCTGGATTAGTGTTGAGCGATTATTTTCGACAAAGTTGAAATCGGCACAGTTTTTATGGTGATCGGATTTTTTAGATCATGCGATAATTTAGGTTAAAATCTGTGCATCATCTATTAAGATCGCGCCATTTTCGGCGCTTCCTGGCATTTTGACGGCCAGCAAATCAGCTTACAGAATAGAGCAGGGTGAGATGTGTCTCCGACGTCATGACTGGGATGTGTATGGTTGCGATTGGCTGGAAAAATCACATGACCTCATTTTACATAGAACAGCGTTTCCTGTTCAGCCTCAGTGTCTCTCAGCGTCTCAGAGCAGAAGGATGTGCGCTCTGCTTGTGTCCAAACAGCTCAGCGAAATTATTATATTTCTTCACAGAGAAACCTCTACTATTAGCTGTGATCCTTACAATTTAGTTAGATTAGAGATTGGAAGATTTTATATAGTTAGGTAGAGAATTTTAAAGGAGCATCTACCGCTATAAAGTCACGGGGGGAGCGGAGGGGGGGCCCCGCGGGCGAACACAGACAAGCTCTATAAAGAATACTGGATAAAGTTCACCAAGACTTAGTGTAGACATTGCACTGCAATAGCTTTATTATTAACAGTTTTCTATTGAAATATTTCCTGGATATTGGGCAGCCTGAACTTATAGGATACACATCTTTTCTAGTAACTGCAGGTCTCTTTGTTAGGTGCAAAACTCTACTTTTATTATCTGTATACATTTCAGATAGGTGTTCATTTTAAATTTTGCCCATTCCACCTTTGTTGATATATCCACCTTGCACTTAAATTAGAATCCAGCAAGTCAGCACAGGTTGATAGGTGCCAAAAATACCTTGTAATATCTGAATAAATTTCATATACGTGTTTTTTCACTTTGGCACACTAAGGCTTTGTTCATTGAGGCACCTTGCACTTAAATGTGAATACTGCAATTTTGTAGTCACCACAGGTGAATTGATAGGTGCCAAAAAATACCTTTTATTATCCAAATACATTACAGATACGTGTTTTTTGACTTTGGCGCACTACAGCTTTGTTCATTGAGGCACCTTGCACTTAAATGTGAATACTGCAATTTTGTAGTCACCACAGGTGAATTGAAAGGTGCCAAAAATACCTGTATTATCGAATAAATTTCAGATACGTGTTTTTTTTTACTTTGGCGCACTACAGCTTTTGTTCATTGAGGCACCTTGCACTTAAATGTGAATACAGCAATTTTGTAGTCACCACAGGTGAATTGAAAGGTGCCAAAAATACCTTGTATTATCCAAATACATTTCAGATACGTGTTTTTTCACTTTGGCGCAGGCCAGCTTTGTTGATAGATCTACTTTGCAGTTAAATTTGAATACAGCAATTTGATAGTCACCACAGGTGAATTGATAGGTGCCAAAAATACCTTTTATTATCCGAATACATTTCAGATACGTGTTTTTTCACTTTGGCGCAGGCCAGCTTTGTTGATAGATCTACTTTGCAGTTATATTTGAATCCAGCAATTTTGTTTTGATTTGAGGGATTTGAGAATAGCTGTGATTTGCCGTCTTTTAATAAGAGACTTTCCAGATCTCTTCCATACCTTCTCAATTTTTATATTTCTGAACATGGAGCGAAATTCAGGTGGTAAGCGAGCAAAGAGGGGGGTAGGACATGGAGGTAGAGGTACGAGAGAAGGTGCTCCTTCCAGTGCTGGCGACAACATGCATGCCAGCGGATCGTCAGTTGCAGGACCGTCAGGCTATACTACAGGTCCTATTATAAAAAAATGTTGTTTCTAACAGACATTTGTTCTTCACAATTGTCAAGAGTGGCTCAAGGGTGATGGTGCTGTCAGAAACAGGAATAGGTAGGACACTGTTAATGGACACATATTGCAAAATGACTTGTTTTTGCAAGATCTTTAACATAGCTTATCAATCCCTGTATTGAGACAACCCATTTTAGTACAATTAAAAAAGAGAAACAAAGACATGTGGGATTCCATCCTATTTTAAAAATGTGTTTTCTAGAATTAAACTACTAAAAAACTTGGATGTACAAAATAGCTGGTAAAAAAATTCCTCTGAATTGTACAAGGGAGGTACAGGAAAACTTGGACCAGATGTAGGTTATTCAGAGGACATGGAGTATGGAGCACGGACAGAGAACAAAGTACAGACCCCATTTCCCCCACTTTGATAAAATGAAAAAAAAGAACCCAAAAAAAAAGGGCACCTGGGGGGGGAACAGGAGCGTTAACCACCAGTTTTTCAAGTGAAGCTAAATTTGGGTCCGCATCAACGGAGGGGCAAGCGCACCGGGACAGGGACAGTATATGTCCGGGTGAAACAAAAAATGGTCTTGAAAAGACTCCTTTTCCGGACTTTTTAATCTGGGGCATGCAGGTTTGGGGCTCATGCGCTTTTCCGGGACGGGGATATTAATGTCCAGTTAAAGAAAAATGAGGGTTCAATCAACTCCCTTCGGCCTTTTTAATTTGGGGGTGATGCGGTTTAAGGGTTATGCTGTGTACAGACAGGGATAGTAAAATGGTGTGTAGTTTTTTTTTCTGTGGCTTTTATAACCTAAGTGTTTGCCTAAGATGTAGCGGGTACCATTTGCTGTTGTGGTGTTAATTCCAGCTTCTCCACCCCTTTTTGGGGTTAAAAATGAAGGTGTTGTTGCTCCCTATAGATTTTTAATGGGCATCGCTCATAAACGACTGCTCATATGACTATCGGGCGATGGGTGGTCGACTATCGACCATGACCGAGCGATGGCCCAAAGCAATCGCTCAACACTAGTCTGGTACATTTCTAGTTGTAAAAATTAAAAAAGTTGTAGTGACCGGATTCTGGGGGAAAGGGGCTGGGTACATTTCTAGATGTTTAAAAGAAACAAAAAACCCGGATTCTGAGAAGGGCTGGAACATTTCTAGATGTAATAAGTAACAATTATAGCGACCAGGATTCTGGAGAAGGTCTGGAACATTTCTAATGTAAAAATATAAGGTTATAGTTCCCGGGATTCTGGAGAAAGGGCTGGATTAGAGAGGGGGAAACAATTCTAACGAAGTGGAATTGTTTAGAATTTCAGGAAAAAATTCCGGTTTGGAAAAGTCGAACTTTGGGGTGCTTCGGGTTGGGAAAAAAAGTGTGCTTTTGTTGAAAAAATGGCTCCCGAGCACATGGGCGCTCCCTGGGGAAAAAGCACTCTGGGGAAGGAAAAGGGCATGGGCCGCAGGGACATTTTGCAGAGGTGAAGAAAATTCAGAGACCGGGGGGTTCTGTGAGTCACCGCATTTATAAGCCCGGGGCGCGCCGTGGGGCTCCACTCCTTCACTGTGCTCATCGGGGGAAGGTGCGGGCCGCGACTGATACCCTCTTACTGAAAAATTTGTTTTTTTTATACCCGGATTTTGTGGGGGTTTTCCCCGTTGTCTCAGGGGGACTGTTCTTTAATGTTCGTTTTTTCTAATTCTATTTTAATTTTTTTGGGGTTATTGGATCTAAAAACCCAGTGTGGTCCACTGCAGCTGCATTTTCATTCAAACCCAAAGGGGGATCTGGGCCCAATTTCCTGTTGTTTTCTTTTAAAAAGAAAAACAGCGTTTTTCAATAAAAATTCCCCATTTTTGGCTGCTCAATTCTATTGGCAATTTAAAATCCGGGGGTTTTAATTTAAAGCGTTGTTTTGCTTGTGGGCTGCCCCCAAAAAACCCTTTCTTTTTCAACGCCAAAATTTATAAAAATTTTTTTCCTGTACCCTAATTACAAGAAAGGTTAATTAAAACTGAAATCTTTTGTTGTGGGGCTTTTTAGGAAAACACGAAATTTTTAACACGCTAAAAAGTATTTAGTTTGTGGGGGCTTAATTCTTTGGGGGAATTTAATAAAAGGGGTTAAAAAAAGGGTTTGTTTTGGGGGTGTGCTGACAAAATTTAAACCGCCCTTTTTCAACGCCCAAAAATTTTAAATTTTTTCCCTGTCGCCTTTTTTAAACAAAAAAAGGTTAATTAAAAAACTGTATCTCTTGTTGGGGGCATAAAAAAACACGCAATTGTAACACGCTACAAAGCTACTAGTTTGTGCGGCTTAATTTTTTGGGGCGAAATTTTAAAACATCCGGGGGTTAATTAAGGTTGTTTTTGGGGTTTGTGGCAAAAAAAAACCCGTTTTTTTCAACGCCAAAAATATAACATTTTTCCTGTAGCCTTTTCCCATGCCCCAAAATTTTAAATTTTAACCCGGGTTTGTGTTTTTATTTTTTATTTTAAAACACAGTGTTTTTAAAGGGAACATCAATTTTAAATTTTTCGGGCCATTTGTGGAGGCAATTTATATCCAAGGGTTACCCAAGCTTGTTATGGGTTCATTTGGAGTCAAAAAAAAGGGTGATTTTATATATACAGTTTTTCCTTTTAAAACGTGTCTGTACATTTTAGAAAAAATGGTATTTTCAGCCAGAGAGGTGGCGGGGCCTCTGCCCCTGCGAGGGCAGTGGCCCAAAACATTCCTGAAAAACCCCCGGGTTTCGCGCACAGAAAGGGGGGACGTCGCCCGGGGTAATGGTGAGGCCAAAAAACTGCTGCTGTAAATCTGGGCCCCCGTGTGTTGTTCAAAAACCCAAAGGGGTTTTTCTTGTTGGGTTTGGGATAGGTCTTTCCTTTTCCCCCCGATGACATCTGACAACCCCACCCAAAAAGGTCGGGGGAACCTCGACAAAACCCCTTAGTTGGCAGGGCCCCGGGAGGGGTCAGGGGGCCCCCTCCCCTTTGCCCTTTCGCCCACCTCGCCCCTTTCCGGTTTCCTCAGCAGATATCTCAAATGTGGTCTGGGCCCCGCGCCACTTAAGGGGAAATGAACAATTTGGGGGAGGGCAGTCAGCAGTATTGGCAGCGAAAAAAAGGGGGCCAATATCGCCGGTTCTTCCCGTAGGGGGGCAAAGTATGGGTTGTGGGAGTGGCATGGGAGGTCATGTTGTGAGGGGTCACCTCGGCATACCAAGCCCGGGTTTGTGATGAGGACACCCCAAGTAAAGATAAAACACAAAAAAGAGGGGGGGGTTTTGCCGAACACTTGGGGGGGGGGGGTTGGGGAAGGGGCTTCATCATTTTGGGGAAAAAAGGGGGGCCCGGTCAGCTTGGGGGGTGGGGCAGCAGCGCAGCCAGCAAAGTGGGTTTTGGGGCCCGGGGAGCCCGCGGGGGATGCGCAGTGTGGGGTGGGGGCCCCCAAGCGGCCAGGGGGTTAAAAAACCCGTTTTCGCAGGCCCAAGAAAGTGGGGGGCAAGGAGTCAGTGAGGGCCCAGCGGGGGCCCAGTTAGTCACTAAAGGCGGGGGTTGGGGGGAAAAAACCCGGGATACCGGCGGTTGGAAATTTTTTTTCCCTAAAAAACCCCGGAGGAGCCGAATATGGGTATAGTAGAATCTGTAAGCGGGAAATAAAAGCGGGGCCCCAGGGAGCTAACGTTGGCCCACGGCCCTGGTAAAAACCTTTGCGCGCCCACCATCCGGTGGCCTGGGAGAAAAGTGGTCGATGTGGTGGCCCTTTCCTGCCGCCGCAGAACAGCGCACCCAGCAGCCCCCAAATGGCCGCTTTTGAAAATGCGCCGTCAAGGCTCCCCCAACCTTTTGCAAAAGGGGAGTTGTTTCTCTTTGCCCATCATCTCCCGGCCCCAAGAGGGCCCCCCTTGCTCTTCGCAAATCGGGGCGCCAAGCAGTCTTTCGCGAGGCGATTTGCAAAGGGGAAAACGTATGCGTCCAACCCCCCAAAGGGGTTGAAAAATCTGAACGTGCCCTGCCCAAAAGTTTTTGGGTTTAACTGCGGGTCCCCCCCTTTCCAAATGGGGGGCCCTCTGAAAGGGTTAAGAAAAAACAAATTGGCTTGTTGCCGTGCCGGATGGGAGTTCCATAGCCGTTTTTTTCCCTTTTCCCAAAAAAGGCCCAAGTCATTTCCAAGCACTTCATTAAATATGTAGAACGGGAAGGGGGGGTCTGTCCTTGAGCTTTTTGGGGGTTTTGTTCCAAGGTTTCACGGCGGCGGATGTTTTGGGGGCTGAAACTGGGGTCAGGGCCAGTACAGGGCCTGTACGGCCCACTGGGTGAATGTGCTTCCACCCCCAGGCACACCAACAAAACTTGGACAGGGGGACGTCGCTTTTCCTCAACTTTTGTCAAAATGCGGCCCCTGCCCCAATGTCCGCCTCCCCCTCCTCAACCCCCACCACCCCATCTCATTTCCCCAAAAGTTACTGCCCCAATCATACCCAAAATGTGTAGGGCACACGGTGTTCACGAAATTTTCTACCCCGGTTTTGCCTCGGGGAACGAAGTCCACGGGGGAGGAACGCTCCGCGTCATGCAGCAAAAATCGGGGTGTGGTTTTTCTCCGCCCAACTGAAAGGGGGAAAACCATGGTGCGGCCAAGGGGGGGAACCCGGTGTCCGGCTGCACCGGGGAGGGATGGTCCAGGGCGCCCTCCCAGGCGCGGGGGTGTTTAAATTCGGGTTTGGGGAAAAGGTTTCTGAATTTCCAAACCGATTTCAGAACTTTTCTAAAAAAAATGGCCGGGAAAACCCTGTGCATGCCCCTTTATCCATTCGTACAAAAAAAAAGGAACCCCCCCCTGGGTTTTGCAGCGGCAGAACGGCCTCCCAAAAAACCCCTCTTTTTTGCGATGTTTCCACCGCGGAAATTCAGCCTGCCCATTTTGGGAAACCAAACTGTTTTGAAAAGGGGAAAGGGCCCTTAAACGTTTTTTTTGATGTCCAGGCAGCCAAAAAGTACCCCGGGTGAAAATTTGATGTCAGCCAGTGGCGGGCTCATGCGGGGACCCCTTTTGCCGTTTGTTGGGCCCAAAAAATTTCGGGGGGGGACTTTATTTGTCAGTCGCCGGGGACTACGGGATGAATAACTTCTTTCCCCACTGCTTCATGTCCTGGAACAGATGTAAAAAATTGGGTTTTGGGCGGGGGGGAGGAGAGGGGGGAAACTACATCTCGTGGCCACATGAGTCCGGGGGGGGCCCTGAAAGGGGGAAAGGAGGGGGGAAGGAGGCTTTGGGAGAGAAGATTTTTTCTGGTGAATTGAGTGGATTTTCTACCCAGGTAAAAAAGAAAAGGAGGGGGGGCAGGAGCAGCGGGGAGGAGGGGGATGGAGATGGGGGAAGATGGGCAGATGACCCCAACCCACCCCGTGGCAGTATCCAGGGAAATGGGGGGCAGGGGGGCCCTCGGAGCCCATTTGTGCAGATGCCCCGCAGCATGCTTATTTGCCGGTGTGACCCCCCGGGGAAATTAGTCGCACCCGGCAAAAGGGGATGACTTTTGGCTCTCCCCCCTATTGGCCCCTCGTTTAAGGTTTCCAAAATGGGACCCTTTTTCCCGGCTTTTGGGAGGGGGAAGGGAAAAATCTAAAAAACTATAGAGAAACCCTCCTTAATCAGTTGGCCACGGGCCTTTGTGGGGCCCATGTCCCCCCTCTGACAGGTTGCCGGGGGGGTTCCTCAGCGCTAAAAGTATATCCCGCGGCTGCGGGGGAAGGGGGGGGGGGGGGGTTTAAGACCCCGTCCCAGCTCCATCAGTGGGAAACCAAAAGTCTGGAGTCATGATGGCAGTTTCCCTTTTCCCCCGCCTAGTGAGGGGGGAGTCGCCGCGCAGCCCCAGGCCCGGGAGGTCCCTGCCCCAAAAAAGGTTGTGGCCCTACTTGGCCCGCACTCTGCCACCTCGGGTTAGAAGTTTTTCCGCTGGACTACTGGGCACCCAAAACTGGATGTGTGGCCGCAACTTGCCGGTTTGCAGGGGGAAAAGCTGCCCTCCCCGGGCCCAAGTAGTGTGGCATCAGGGGGGGGTGTTCAGTGCGGGGGGGGCCATCTTTTACCCCAAGGAAAAAACCCCGTTTTTGTCCACGGGAAATGGGGAAAACGACTGCCCTTTGTCAAGATGAATCGGGGTTTGGATCGGCCGGGGTTTTTCCACCCCCAACCAATGCCTTGGGTCGTAAAGTTGGGTTAAAAACTCCCGCCTCGGGCCACAAATTCTGATGCCGCCACCCCCCTGTTCCCACCTTCTGCGGAAAATTTTTTCCCCAATCTGCCTCCCAAACATCTTTACAGGGACTGGAAATTCCCACCCACCTCAACACTCTTTTCATTGGGGCCCTCTATGCCCTCTTTGCTGCTGCTGCTGTTGCTGGTGGGGGGTGACCCCACATTTGTGTCATTGTGCCATGTCAAACCTCATGGGGCTGCGGGTGGCTGTCCCTTGCCCTCCCGCTGTGTCATTGTGCCCTGCCTGACCTCACCCCGCTCCCGCCGTAAACCCCCCGCTCTCAGTCTTTGGTGCCACTCGGGGTTTCCCTCCTGTTTTCCCACCCCCAGAATGTCATTTTTCCCATGCCTGCCCCTCTGTGCTGTGTTGTGACCCCCAACACTTGTTGTATTTCCCACTCTGGGGCCCTTTAATATGTTTTCCCCTTCCAAAATGTCGGGCCCCCATTCCCCTGACCTCATGCTGCTGCCGCCGTGACCTCCGCTTTTTAGTCATTGTGCCATTCTGTGGCTTCCTCCTGTTTTGCCACCTCCAGAATGTCATTGTGCCACTGCCTGACCTCATACTTCTGCCGCCGTGACCTCCGCTCTCAGTCATTGTGCCACTCTGTGGCTTCCTCGTGTTTTGCCACCTCCAGAATGTCATTGTGCCACTGTCTGACCTCATGGTGCTGTGGCTGCCGCCGTCACCTCCACACTCTGTCACTGATGTTGCCACCGGAGCTCTCAGCTTGTTTTTTTCCAGCTTTCGCTGGCATGACTTTATCAGGCTACATTCCCGCTTGAGTTTTTTGGTCAGTTTTGCCCTCTTAAGTGCCCAGGGAATTTTATAGTGAAGCGATTCTAAAAGCGGCGGCAGTCATCTGCGTGTCATACTAAAAACACAACATTGTATGAAGACCAAACCAAGCTCCCTCTGCATATTTAAGCATGGCACAACGTTCTACAGCACCCTGCAGGCTCTGTGCAGCCTGGAAATAGCTGCTTTTTAATGCGATTTGTGCCGAAGTAATTCGGAACGAAACGAATTTTGTCGGAAAATTTGTCGAAGTGACCGAATCGAATGTTTGAGAAATTCGCCCATCTCTAATTATTACATCTAGAAATGTATCCAGACCCTTCTCCAGAATCCTGGTCACTATAACTTGTTATATTATTCCATCTAGAAATGTATCCAGACCTTTTTTGGACTCTGTTAGTGAATTCACCATGACAAGTTCCTCTGGTAGAGAGTTCCCCAGTTTCACTGCTCTTACAGTAAAGAATCCCTTTCTATGTTTATGTAGAAACCTTTTTTCCTCTTGGCGTAGAGGATGCCTCCTTTTTCTAGATACAATCCTGGGTATAAATAGATCTTAGGAGAAGTCTCTATATTGACCTTTAATATATTTATACATATTTATTATGTCTCCCTGAAGTCTATTTTCTCTAAACTAAATAACCCTAATCTTGCTCATCTTTATTGGTATTGCAGTCCACCCAGTCCTTTTATTTCTTTCTTTGCCGCCTTTGAACCTGTTCAAGTTCTACATTTCCTGTGCCCTGGTGCCCAAAACTGTCCCCAATATTCCATGTAATGTCTGACCATTGAGTTATATAATGGGAGAATAATGTTCTCATCATGTGCATCTTTGCCCCTTTTAATACACCCCATAATCCTATTTGTCTTAGCAGCTGCTGCCTGACACTGGCTACTAAAATTTAGTTTACTGTCCACCAGGTTTCCTATGTCCTTTTCCATGACCAGTCATACGCCCAAACTCGGCTCATTCTGCACCAGACACAATAATTTTGACTGCGCCAACAATGCGCCAAAGTTTGTCGCGAAACTGTCGTGCAAATCCATTCCATGGCTGAGCCTTCTACACTCTTCTAAAGTGATTTAAAACTGGTATAATTGCAAGATTTTATAGAGTGGGTATGAAAAAGTATTCAGACCCCTTTAAATTTATCGCTCTTTGTTTCATTGCAGCCATTTGGTAAGATCCAAAAAGTAAATTTTTTGTTCATTAATGTACACTCTGGTCCCCCCCCCCCCCATATTGAAAGATAAAATCCAGAAATGTAGATATTTTTGCAAATTTATTAAGCAAGAAAAACTGAAATATCACATAGTCATAAGTATTCAGACCCTTTCCTCAGTGTTGAGTAGAAGCCCCCTTTTGAGCTAGTACAGCCATGAGCCTTGGGAATGATGCAACAAGTTTTTCACACCTGGATTTCGGGATCCTCGGCTATTCTTCCTTGCAGATTCTCCAGTTCCCTCAGGTTGGATGGTGAATGTTGGTGGACGCCATTTTCAAGTCTCTCCAGAGATGCTCAGTTGGGTTCAGGTTGGGGCTCTGGCTGGGCCAGTCAAGAATGGGCATAGAGTTGTTCTGAAGCCACTGCTTTGTTATTTTAGCTGTGTGCATAGGGTCATTGTCTTGTTGGAAGAAGAACCTTCGGCCCAGTCTGAGGTCCAGAGCGTCTGGAAGAGGGTTTCATCCAGGATATCTCTGTACTTGGCCGCATTCATCTTTGCTTCAATTGCAACCAGTCGCCCTGTCCCTTCAGCTGAAAAACACCCCCATAGCATGATGCTGCCCCCACCATGTGTCACTGTTGGGATTGTATTGGCAGGTGATGAGCAGGGCCTGGTTTTCTCCACCACTTACAATTAACACCAAAAAGTTCAATCTTCATCTCATCAGACCAGAGAATCTTATTCCTCATAGTCTGGGAGTCCTTCATGTGTTTTTTTGCAAAATGTATGCGGCTTTCATATGTCTTACACTGAAGAGAGGCTTCCATCTGTGGCTTTCCTATGTCTTGCACTGAGGAGAGGCTTCCGTCTATGGCTTTCCTATGTCTTGCACTGAGAAGAGGCTTCCGTTGGCCGCACTCTGCCATAAAGCCCCAACTGCTGGAGGCTGCAGTGGTAAGTGACTTTGTGGAACTTTCTCCCATCTCCCTACTGCATCTCTGGAGCTCAGCCACAGTGATCTTGGGGTTCTTCTTTACCTCTCTCACCAAGGCTCTTCTCCCATGATTGCTTAGTTTGGCTGGACGGCCGGGCCGAGGAAAGGTTGCGGTCGTCCCAAACTTCTTCCATTTAAGGATTATGGAGGTCATTGTGCTCTTAGGAACCTTGTGCTGCAAAAATTCTTTTGTAACTTTGGCCAGATCTGTGTCTTGCCGCAATTCAATCTCTGAGCTTCTTGGGCAGTTCCTTAGACCTTATGATGTTCATGTGCTCTGACATACACTGTGAGCTGTGACATCTTCCCTAGACAGGTGTGTGCCTTTCCTAATCAAGTGCAATCAGTTTAATTAAACACAGCTGGACTCCAATGAAGTAGTAGAACCATCTCAAGGAGGATCAGAAGGAAATGGACAGCATGGGAGTTAAATATGAGTGTCACAGCAAAGGGTCTGAATACCTATGACCATGTGATATTTCAGTTTTTCTTGTTTAATACATTTGCAAAAATATCTACATGTCTGGTTTTTTTTTCCTTTCAAGATGGTGGGGGGGGGGGTTGCCGAGTTGACATTAATGAGCAAAAAAATGAACTGTTTTGATCTTACCAAATGGCTGCAATGAAACAAAGAGTGAAAAATTTGAAGGGGTCTGAATACTTTCCGTACGCATTGTACAAGTCACCCTTAGGGTTCATATCTGTTTAGGGAATCATCCTTAGGGAGTCTATTATTCAACAAACTAACATGTCTCATTGGCTAATCTTACAGCCAATCAGTTACTTAGCTACACAGCCCATTTTATTCTATGGGGAAAAACACACAAAGGCTATGTTAATAACATTAATATTAGTAGCTCAGCAGCTGATTGATTGTAAAACTAGCCAATGGGATGTGTTCATTTGTTCGCCATAGGAAGACATGGGCTGTGCAGTTCGTTTGTACAGTTGTTCTATGGAGAACATTGTGAGCACAATATGAACTTGTGAAGCTCTCATTCGATGTAGAGTAATAATGTGTGGGCAGGCTTGGACTGGCCCACAGGGGAATATGAGAAACCCCCGGTGGGTCCCTGAGCATGGTAGACTTGGAAATGTTTATTAACTTCATATACACCCTCAGAAGATGCAGAAAAGCTTAGAAAGAGAGGCAAAAAATCAAGAAAAAGAGCATAGGATGAATGTAAAGTAATTTATAGTAGCTGTAGGGTGGGCTCCTAAAATAATCTCCACTGGTGGGCCCAGAAGTAGCTCAACTGGTGGGCCCCTAGAAATAACTCTACCTGTGGGCCCTAGGCACCCCAGTCCGACCATGTGTGTGGGTTAATGTTTGTTCCCCATCTCCATATAATAGAATGGGCCGTACAGCTCTCACGCTGATTGGAGGAAGGATCTGTAAATCAAATTTAATTTACTTTTCTTCCCCAGAGCATAGCATGGTATTGTGTAGCTCGTATGTTCTTTGGATGATTGTCCCAGTCAATAGAATCTCGAGTTTTGTCTCTATAGAAATACATGGGCTGTGTAGCTCTTACTCTGATTGGATGTTTCCTTTCCCATAAAATAACATGGGTTTTAGTCGCTTGGTGATTGGATAATGGGTCAACCAATGAAAAGTCTCTTGAGTGTATTTGAAGTGTAATTTCTCAGGATTTGTTGTTTAAGCTCCTGGATTAGCGCCGGTCAAGTGGGAAACGCGTTGAGTACTTGTTTGAAGTTTATCTTATTCTTTTTTATATTGATTTTTTAAAAAAAATCAAGGATAACACCTTATTATTTGCTCGATTGAGGGAAGTTTTTTGAGATTGTATATTTATATTTTTAGTTTGTTCCTGATACCACATTTTTTGGCAGTTTTGGAGAAGAACTATGGCTGCTTGTCATACAGGCTCCTAGGAGCGATGCACTCATAAGTGTTGTGCTCTTCACATAATTGTCTCCAAGACTTCTCCTGTGCTTCCCCAATATTCTGGATCTCACTGCCCCAACACATCAGACTTTCCTCTACTGTCATTAGCCTCAAAATCAACCTGAAAACCCATCTCTTCAGGAGCCTATAACCTACAATAACCTCACTGCCCCTACACCCCACACAAACATGTCTGCCCCTCATCTTCTGTCTCTTTCCTCCTTCCTTGTAGATTGTAGGCTTTCGCAGGCAGGGTCCCTCTCTCCATCTGTACCAGTTGTTAGTCATTTATTGTCACAATTATACTTGTTTAACATATGTTATGTGTGTAACCCTCCTCGAATGTACAGCTCCCTGGAGGATCTATATGTGTTCACTGAGGTACAGTATAAACTTGTAAATAACTCAAATCATATGTGTGTTTATAGATGTTTCTTTTTCCCCATATTACAAGCGGTGAGTGCTGCTCTTTACTATGACACAGCCTGCTGCAGACATCCAAAGAGTGGACTGGAGCAGAGATGGATGAGGGAGGGAGCCATGAAGTTTACATGTCTGAGAATGATGATGTCAGGGTCTACAGGGCAGGGATGAACAGCGTTTGGGAGGTTTAGTGGGCGGGTGCAGGGAGGTCCTAGATTGCAGTGCAGTCTGGTAGTTGTAGGAAAGAGATGCTGGAGAACTATTGACACTCTTCACTGCAAAAAGTGGATCTTATGATAGATGAATAAGGAGGCAAAAGAAAAGAACACATGAAGGTGGTGGAATATCTTTACTCTTCAATATAAATGCTGTTTATTTGAAATCTTTAAGCTCCCGGATAATCCCTTTAAAGAACTACCAAGAAAGTAGTGACATAGATATTGGACACCAGCCTCCTGACTGCAGCTCTGTGCTGTTTTCATTGACCATGGGCCATCGATTGCACTGAATATAAACATGGCACCTACTATTCTACTAAAAAAAGATTCTAAGCAAAGTTATTCCGAGCGGCTCATGCAAGTTTTATTACTAAGCAAAAGGGAAATAGTGAGACACAGATCCTCCCAAAGTAAAAAGAAGAGGAAATCTACAATCCCTTCAAATGCATGATGGGAGGAACATAAAGAACCAAAAGAAAAAAATTTTACAAAACCAAAAGTTTATCCATTGATCTGAGAAGGATTTGCTGTATCGTTGGTGGTAATGTCAGTGGTGACTAGAATTGACCTAGACTTCCTGACCATATCATAAACATGAAGTAAGTGCAGAGGTTGCCTGGGGGATGGACGATGCTTTTTGCTGGGATCCTACAGATTTTTGTTTCCTTAAACTTCATGTGGTTAAAGGTTATGGTAAGATCTGTATTATCACACATCCTGGGGTGGGCGCAGCCGTGCAAGATCTCTTTGCTTCTAAAAGCTCCTGTGAATAGAAAAAATAATGACATTTAAAAAAAGATACATTTAGATATCGTTCACCAAGGTTCTTTCACATTCTCCCCATACAGGAGCGCACACATCAGGCTTAGGTCACATATGAGTCAGAGGTTCTGTTCAGAATCTCCGTCAAATGTTCCATCAGGAATGACGGAAAAAATAGAGCACAGGCACCACAATGGAAACCTGATGGAGCCATTGTAATGATGAGAGATCTCAGCATGTAATTGTAAGAATGAGATTGCAACTGCTCCGTGGAGTCCTCCTCAAATTCCACGTGGGGAGGTGTGTAATGTAGATCAGGTGCCGAAGGAAGGAAATTTACTTGCCCTGGCGTACAGTCGGGCTGAGCTTGGACCACATTTCCAATGAAAAAAGATCTCCAACACTCTCCAATAGAAAATGATAAAACTCTTACTTGTAAACTATGCATTATATACAACTGTATTAAAACTTGAGGAAGTCCAGTTGTATGAAACGCATAGTTTACAAATAAATTTTTTATTATTTTCTATTGGAGAGTGTCGGAGCTCTTTTTACATGGAAATTCGGTCCAAGTTCAGCCCGACTGGATCTCAAGGAAAGGAGATTTCCTTCCTTTGGTGCCTGACCTACATCAGTGCAGAGTAGAATACTGGTTGACTAGTTGATGAGAAGCTCTAGGGGTAGCTCAAAAGGGGTAACGTGGCGCTGCAAAGTCCTAGCTCATTTCCCATGAGCCTTTTTGAAAATATACAACCTACAGAGGTCAACTAGTGGTGTATTAGTCTCCGTCAACCTACATGGTGCCTCTCCCTGATGTGGAATGTTACCCCTTTTAAGATTTTTAGACTTGAAAAGAAACGTTTAAGTGGAGGCATGATTCATTTGTATACGTATATAAATATTCCTTATGGTGAAAAACTGGTTTATATCAAACTCCATTAAGAGACCAGGGGTACTATATCCCTATAAGGAAAAAGCGTAGTGTCCAGAGTCAACAAGCCTTCTTTACCATAAGAACTTTCAATCTGTAGAATAACCACCTGAGACATTGGTCACAGTTGGATTAGGTGAGGGCTTAAAAATAGCTTTAGATAATTACTTGCAATAAAATTATAGTAACAGATAAGAAGCTGTATAGAATTCTTGGCTTTTATGGTGATCCACTCTAATCACTATTTAAGAAGGATACAAAATATTTTCTTGTAGAACAGACTGGTTCCTGCCTTATGGGCTCTATTATTTTTGGGATCAATTGATGATAACAAAGTTTAAAACTTACCTGACACCCTTCATTTCATCCATATCTTATTAACCTTGATAGACAAATATCATCATTACAACTTTACTAACTTCAGTTTCTCACAAAAGTTAGTACACCCCTCACATTTTTGTAAATATCGTATTGGATCTTTCCATGGGACAGCACTGAAGATCTGACACTTTGATACAATGTAAAGTAGTCAGTTTACTGCTTGTATGCTTGTATAACAGTGTACATTTGGTTCACTCAAAATAACTCAACACAGTAATCAGTGTCTAAACCACTGGCAACAAAAGTGAGTACAACCCTAAGTGACAACAAAAGTGAATATACCCCTAATTGAAAATGGACAACTAATGTAACGTTTTAAAATTTTGTTTTGGCCCCCTTTTTTTCCCAACATGCCTTCACTTCTTGGACATGACTTCTGACTTCACAGGGCGCCCTGCCCACGGGGATCCTTTCCAAACTCCCTGAACATCACGGAGTGGGGGTTGTCAGGCCCTTTGTGATCCTACCTTCTATTTGAGGTTGCCCCCAGAGTCCATGGGGCTTAGTCTGGAGACATGCTTCCAGTCCACAACCTTTCCCTTCTTTTTCTTTAGTAGGAAGGGGTCCTTTTGGGAGTTGTTTGGGGGGTTTATTTGTTGAATACTCCCTGCATCCAAAAGGGGAGTGAATCATGCTCCTTCATATGTCACACTACAGTTGGGTTCATGGTTTCCCCTCAATAAAATGTACTCCCCACCCCCAGACACTCAGCACCCCAAAAACCAATACACTCCCCCCAACCATGTTATTTAAAAATTTTTTCCTTCGATTCCAGGTTCTTTGTCATGAAATTTCTGTTGATCTTCCCAATGACCATATGAGACAGTTGAGACAAAAACCCCAAATTTAACACATTGCTCCTCTTCATACCTGAGACCTTGAAACACAAGAATCACATGACTGTGGAAGGAAAAGGGAAATTGAGCACAATTTTGCCTTTGTCCTTAGAGGTGTACTCATGGGGTTTGGGCGTTTTTGTTGGCTATGACATGGCCCGGGACGTCATTGTCGCCCCCCATCGAAAAGGGTTTTTTTCGATAGTGAGCAGTCGTTTATGAGCGATGACATTAAAAATTCTTGGGGAGCAACAACCCCTTCATTTTTACACCCAAACAGGGCTGGAGAAGTGGATTAACACCCACAACGTAAATGATACCTGTACATCTTAGGCAACACACTTAGGTTAAAAAAGCCACAGAAAAAAAAAAAACACAACATTACTACCCCTGTCTTGACCAAGCATGACCCTTTTAAACCCGCATCCCCCACAAATTAAAAAGTGCCCGAAGGCAGTATGATTTTTAACCATCATGTTACTTTTAAAATGGCATTTAATATACCTGTCCTGGAACGCAGCATACCCTTTTAAAAACCCGTCTGACCCACGATTAAAAAAATTTTCCGGGGAAAAAAGGGTCTTTTAAACCCCATTTTAGTTTCACTGGAATTGACTATACCCGGGCCACAGCATGACCCCAAACCTGCATGAACCCAAGATTAAAAATGCCCCGAAAAAGGGTTTTTTTAACCCCATTTTTTTGTTTCACTGGACATTGACTATACCTGTCCCGGGCCAAGCATGAGCCCCCCAACCCATGACCCCCCCAAATTTTAAAGGCCGGAAAAAGGAGTCTTTAACCACCATTTTTATTTCATGGGCATTGACTATACCGTCCCTGGCCCCAGCATGAGCCCCAAACCGCATGACCCCCACATTTAAAAAAATCCGGGAAAAAAGGAGCTTTTAACCACCATTTTATTTCACTGGCAAAGACTTAACCCTTTTGGGGCCCCAAAATGACCCAAACCCGCATGACCCCCACTTTAAAAAATGCCGAAAAGGAGTCTTTAACCCCTTTTTTGTTTCATGGACTTGATAATCTGTCCCGGGCCACAGCATGAGCCCCCCAAACCTGCAAAACCCCCAAAAATTTAAAAAAGTTTTGGAAAAAGGGTTTTTTCAAACCACCTTTTTTGTTAAAACTGGACTTTGGGCCCTATCCCTTGTCCTTCCCACAGCATGCCCCCGGGGCCGGTTTAAAGTGGGTGCGGTGAAAAGCCAGGCCGGCTTTCCGCCCAATCTATTTACACGCGGGGAAAAAATGCCTGATGACGCATCAACAAAAACTGTCGTGTTGAAGAAAAAGTGCGGAAGAGAATTTGTGGAAAAACACCACCCTTCCCTCATCACAGTCAATCCCGGGGGTTAGCGCTTAAAACCCTCCGTTTGAGTGGGGGACCAATTGAGCTTCACTTGGAAATCCCTGGGGGTTTAAAAGCTCCTTTTTTAAAACCCAGGTCCCCCTTTATCTTGGAAATTTTTTTTCTCTTTTTACCAACGTGCTGGGGGAAAAAGGGCCCCTCTGTATTTTTTGTTCCCCGCCCGTGCTCCATCCCCCCCAGGGCCTCTGAAAAACCCCTACATCTGGTCAAGTTTTTGTACCTTCCTTGTACAATTCAGGGGAAATTTTTTTTTAACAGCTTTTTTTAAACAGCAATTTTTTTTTGTATTTTAAATTTCTAAAAAAACCCAAAATTTTTAAAATCGGAGGGAAATTTCCCAAACCATGTCTTTTTTTTCTTTTTTTTAATTGTATTAAAGGGTTTGGGTCTCCCAAAAAGGGATTGATGTATGTTAAAGTCTTGAAAAAACAATTTAATTTTGCAATGTGCCCATTCCCATGCCTACCTTTTCATTTTTTCCTGACGCCCCCTTCCCCCTTTTACCCAAAACCTTGACCTTTTGGTGAAGCCAAAGGGTCTGTTAGAAAAAACTTTTTTTAGAATGGGACCCTGTAGTATACTGCATTCACAGAAAAAATGCCCCCAAAAATTCAAGCATAAACCCCTTGAGCCACTTTGGACAATTGGGAAGGAAAAAAAGGTCTTTTTAAAAAAAAAAAAAAAAAAACCCCAACCCAATTTTTTTAAGTTTAGGCCTGTATTAAAGCTGCATTTTCACAGCAAAAAATCCCCCAAAAATTAAAAAAACATGACCCATGACCCACTTTTAAACAATTTTGTGAAGAACAAATGTCTATTAGAAACAACTTTTTTTTAAAATTTGGACCTGTAGAACTGCCTGTTTTTAAAAAGCAGCATGCCCCAAAAAAAATTTTTAAAAAGCTTTCCCGCCACTGTTAAAAAAATTGGGGAAGGAAAAATTTCCACTTAGAAGCCTTTTTTCCCTTTTCCCAAAAGGGGACCAGATTATTGCTGTATCTAAACAGAAACATGACCCCAAAAAAATTAAAAAATAGGGACTTCTCAGCCACTGTTAAAAAAAAATTGTGAGGCAAATGACCCCAAAACCATTGACTTTGTAAAAAATTCAAAAGAAAAAGTGATAAGGGGAATTTGGTTTTGTCATAAAACCTTGGTGTTTTTAGACTCCCCCACAGCAAAACCCACCCAAAATAAAACTGGGGGAAATTTGAGAATAAAAATTCCCATGTAAGAAATTATCATTTTAAAAAAAAATTTTTTTCAAGAGGTTTTTTCCGTTTGGAGAGGAAATGTGAAGTAGCCAGTAACAAATGGGTGACCTCGGGAAATTTGGGGCCCAAAAAACCTCCCCAGGACCCAAATCCCTGATTATTTTTATGAAAGTCAAACGATCCACTTTAAACTGGGGAAACCCGGATGCATTTGTCTGTAATGACCCCTCCGGTTTGTGCTGAATTTTTTCCGCCAGATATGACGCTGACTGCTGGGCAGGACAAAAAACCTCAAATTTCGGGGCCCGATTTCAGGGGGGCCCATTCTTTCCATTTTGAATCCCCCGGGAAGTCTATTGGGTCCGGAAAACACATACAAAAACATCGGTTTTGGGGAAAAACGCAGTTTGTCGGGGCACCATGTTTTAAAAGTGGTCTCTGGGGGTTGTATCTGGGCCGGGGCATTTTTGGTTGGTGGGGGTTTGGTAAAAAAAAGATTGCCAGAGGTCACCCATTGGGGTTCTGCCCCCCCTTTGCCTGCTGCTGCCGCTGCTGCCCCCTAGGCTATTTGGCCCCTCTTGTTTGTCACGTCCTGGCGTGTTCCACCGGAATTTGAAAAACGTGAAGCAGACGCAAAAAGGTCTCCATTTTTTGCATTTACTTCTCTATTTGGGTGGGGGGAAAGGAAAGTGCTGAGTTTTTTGGGTTTTGTCCCGGGGGAGCCAGGAGGGTGGCCCCAAGTAACTGTTTTTCCCTTTTTGAAAAACCTTAATGCGGGGCATTTTGGGAAAGGAAAAAGGGAGCATCCCAAGAAACTCAGGGTAAGAGAGGGGGACCCTTTGGTTCCCAACCCTCGGGGTTTTGGGTGGAAATAGAAAACTCATTTTCCCCATCTCCCTAAAAATTCACCCCAAACCCTTTTTTCCCAAAGGCGGGACGTCGGTGTTTCTGGGAAATTACCTCCCCCCTCCCTTCCTCCGGAAACAGCTTAAAACAAACCCCCTGACTTCCCTTTTGATATGAAACCCTGAGAAGCTGGGGTTTGCCGCCTTGCACTAGCTTTTGGCCCCTAAAAACCACTCCCAAATGCAGAACCTTTTAAAATTGGAAAAAATTGGGGCCCTTGGGGGAAATTTGAGGAAGAAAGGCCCCGTTTTCCGTTTCTGTGTCCGCCCTCCTCCCCCGCCCCCCCTTGGCGGGGCCCTGATGTTTCAGAGTTTTTCCCAACGATCATTAAGAACTAAGATCCCCCCACAATGCTCATGTTTTGACAAGGGGCCCATCATCCACACTGACCTTTTTTGGGGGTTTCTTCAAAACTGGCAAGGATGGTGAAAGGGCTCTTTCACCTGCCTCCACTCTAGTGGGCCCCAAAACCCCGGGGTTCCGACCGCTGCTTGTCGGGCCTTTGTGTAAATTTTCGATTTTTGTAAGGGCATTGCGTTTGCTCCCAACAATCGCTGAAGAATTGGAGGGGGAAATTTTAAATTTGTTTTTCCCACGTAAAACCAATAAAAAAAGGGTTTGACGGGGAGGCCGAGTGACCCTGAAAACGCGGGCCCGGCGGGACAAAAGAAGGGTGCAAAAACGGCAAAGGGTGTAAAGTTTCAAAAACCTCGGCCTTCTTCAAAAGGCAGCCCCAGACCGGGTAGCTCTTGAAATTTTCTGGACAAAAGGGTTTCTTTGACAGTGGGGGGAAAAGGGATGTGCTCCAGCCTACCGATTTTAAAGGGGCGGCCAGCAGATTTCCCCCTTTTATCGAAAACACCCCCTTTTCCCTGGAAACAAGGTTCTTGGGTCCCCCCACCCAAACGCTCTTTTCTCGTTGCTTAGAGCCGCCCCACAGCTCCTGACCTGTGTGGGGACGGTCTAAAAAGGAAAAACCGGGTTTTATTTTCAACAGGGCCCGGGGTGTCCCTGGGCACGTGATCCCCCAAAGGGGACCTTGGGGGAAGATCCCTGCACCACCCCCCGGGGTTTTTTGAAGAGCTGCGCCGACCCTTGAGAGCCCCCGGCCCCCCCAAGAGAACATCCCCCCAGCTAAACCCATGACGTCACAAAAGATATAGCGGCCTTGGCCGGGCTTACTAGTCCATGTTCGGTGGTCGAGGGACTTTTCCAAACCACAGTTTGCAGAAACGCGCTTGAAATTTTAGATGAAAAGGGGGCTGGCCAGGGCAGGGCCGGCTTTTCTGGAAAAAAAAAATCCCTCTGGCATCTGGTTTTGGGGGCCCAAGGAAAAGGGGGGCCTTGACGTGGCGGAACCCATCGGGGCCCCCACCAAAACGGAAAAGGAAACCCTTTTCCCAAGGGCCCAAAAAAAGGCCTGGAAATTTGGCCAAACATTAGGATTTTGGGGGTTTGGGGATGGTTTGGGGGTTTATTGGGGGTTTCTTTAAAATTCCCCAAAAAACCGGGAAGAAAAAAGGGCCGGGCGGGCGTTTTCATGGAAAACTGAAAGGGAGAAGGCCCCGTCAAACTGGCGGGGAAAGAAGGGGTTAGGATTGGGGTTGGTGGTGTGGTGGAAATTTTTTGGGCCCCGGACCGGGTTGGCGGTGAAAGGGGGTGATTTGATAGAAACCGAGAGCCCATGGGGTGAAAAAATCGCGGTTTTGGGGGCCGGAGGGGAGGGGAAACCGGGGGGTTGTATAAACGGTTTTTTGGAGGGGCCCGGGGGTTGGCTCCCTTTTTTTTGGCCCAAAGTGTTCCCCCATTTCAACTCATGAAATTCGCGGCATGTGACTAGACTTTGGTTGGGGTTGGTTTAAACCCAATTAAGGTTTTCCCTCAAATTAGGGCTTTTAAACGGCAAAGGCGGTTTTGGGACATTCCCCTGGGTAATCAAGATTTGCTCAAAAAAGGGCCCCCAGGTTTGGAGGTCCGGGAAACCTTTTTGACGGCGTTAAGCGAGGAACGGGGTTTGGCTGACCGGGGGCAGGGGGGAATCATATCAGCGGCTTCTGCAAAACCCCCCCCCCCCTTTTTTGTGGGGGGAACCCGTATTGACACTACCCGTTCTTCTTCCTCCTGCCCAAATGAGGGAAGCGCCCCGCAAGAAAAATTCTGGGGAAAAAAAACCAAAGGATGGACCCCGCAATGTCGCCATCATCATAAACCCATAAAACACAGGTGACTTGGTCGTCCTGATTTTCCCTTCTCCAGAAAAAGTGGGCTACAAGCAAGGGGCACTGCAAGGGGTTGCCGACGCCCGGGGTTTTTTTTCGATTGGAAAAGGCTTTTTTCACCTTTTCCTCTCTTGGGCCCCTCAGGGAACGGGGGGCAGGGGGAGGGGGCCTAAAAATTCAACTCTTTATTCCCCTTTTTAAAATGCCTTTGACCCCAACCGCATTTTTTAAACAAAAGGTCTTCAGACAAAAGGATTACCACAGTGGGGGGTACACGGTTGAAAATTTTGGGCTGGGTTTATGTTTGGGGGATGCCCATGATGCTGTTTACAACATTTGGGGCCGGACTGGGGGGACGAGGAGGTAAGACTGCTAGAATGCAGGTTGCATTAACCACTGAAGGACAGAATTTGGGGACGATGTTCGTTACTTAGATTCCAGGGCCCCGACCCAGCAATGACAGGGCCCGCGGTTTTTCAACTGCTTTCCCCTGGGGTGCGTGTTGTCGCCCCGCACTGGAAGGAGCCCTTCTCTCCCTACCTTACCTCCATGGTTTCTATCCCCCCCTTTGCTCGCTTACCACCTGCATTTTGCTCCAAAGTTTAGGGAAATAAAAATTTGAGAAGGGATGGAAAAGTTTTGGAAGTCTCTTATTTAAAAAATAGGCAAAAACACAGCTATTCCCCAAAACCCTCTAAATTTAAAACAAAATTGCTGGAAATTTAAATTTTAAAAATGCCAAGGTTCTATCAACAAATCTTTGGGCTGGGCAAAAATCAATAAACAATATCTGTTTTGTTTTTTTATAATACCGGGATTTTTTGCACCTTTCAATTCCTTGTGGTGACTATAGGGAATTTTCTGTTTTAAGATTTACGTGGAAGCTTTCGTCAATGAACAAAGCGGGTGCGCAAAAGTCAAAAAACAGGTTTTCTGTTATGTTTTTTGTTAAAAATACCCCGGTATTTTTTGCACCCTTTTAATTCGCCGTGGTGACTATTGAATTGGGGCCCGTTTTAAGATTTTCGTTTGGGTGCTGGGTCAATGAAAAAAAAGGGTTGCGCAAAAATCAAAAAAACACTTTTTTTATTTTTCGTTTAATACACGGTATTTTTTACAAACCCTTTTTTTTCAAACCCGGGTTTACTATAGAAATTTTGTTTTTAAAATTTTCGTGGGTTTCTGCCCTCAATTTAACAAGCTGGGGGGGAAAATCAAAAAAAAACGTATCTGTTATGTTTTCGTATAATCACGTTTTTTTTGGGCCCTTCAATTCCCTGTGGTGAATATAGAATTGTGTTTTAAGATTTACGTGGGGGCTGCGTCCAAAGGGAAAAAAGCTGGGTGCGCAAAATTAAAAAACCAAAGTATCTGTTTTTTTTCGATAAAATACACTGCATTTTTTTTCACCCTTTTAATTTTCCCCGTGGTACTATTTGAAATTGCTGTTTTAAGATTTACGTGGATGTTGGGGCAATGAACAAAAAATGGGTGCGCAAAAGTCAAAAAACACGTAAACTGTTATTTTTCTATAATACAGGCATTTTTTTCAAAATTTTTAATTCACCTGTGGTGACTATTGATTGCTTTTTTTAAGATTTACATGGATTTCTGGCAATGAAAAAAAAATGGGTTTTCGCCAAAAAGTAAAAAAAACACGATCTGTTATGTTTTGTATGATCACGGTTTTTTTTGGCAACAAAACAACCCGTTTCTTAAAAAAAAAGATTGCGGGGTTTTAATTAAAAAGCAAGGTGGGTATATCAACACGGTGGGGAAAGGGTAAAATTGAAAAAGAAACACCTATCTGAAATGTAAAACTGATAATAAAATGGGTTTTGCAAGGAGAACCCGCATTTTCTAGAAATTTTGTTTATCCAAAAATTTAAATTTAGGGGTGCCCAATAAACCAGGAAATATTTCAAAACAAACTGTTTAAAAATAAAGATATTGCCCGTCACTAAGTCCCTTGGGGAACTTAAAACCAGTATTCTTTATAGTGTTTCTGTGTTCGCCCCCCCCCCCCCCTCCCGCCCCCCTTTTGGGCTTTACAGCCGGGAGATGCTGCTTTTAAAAATTTTTAGCTAAAATACATAAAATCTTTAAATTTTCTAATCTAACTAAATTTTGGGGGATCACAGCAGAGTAGAGGTTTTTCTGTGCGAAATTAAAGACAAAAATTTGTGAGCTGTTTTTGGGCCCCAGGCAGAGCGCGGTCCTATTCCTTTTGAGGGCGCGAGAGACACTGGGCTTAAAAGGGAAAAAGGAATTTTTCTATGTAAAAACGAGGGGGCATGTGTTTTTCCAAACCAAAAAGCAAATAACCCAAACCCCCGTCATGGACGTGCACACACATCTCACCCCGCTCAAATTTTGTAAAAATTTATTTTTCGGGGTGCCAAAATTCAGGAAGCGCCGAAAATGGTCGGAAACTTTAAAAGATGATGCACGATTTTAAAACCTTTAAATTTTCGCATGACCCGGGAAAAATTTTGATCACCATAAAAACCTTTTCCCCATTTTTAAAATTTTTCGATAAAAATCGTCAAACTTGTACCCACGTTGTCAGCGGGGGTTTTCACACTAGGGCCTGTTGGGTTTGGTTTTTTAAAGGGATCACATTTACATTTTTAAAACCAAATGTACACTGATTAAATCTACCCGGGATTAAGGTCAGATCTTCGTGTTTTCCCAAAGAAAAAATAAAAAATGGGAAAATTTTCAAAAAGCGAGGGGGGGGTACTTTCTTTTTTTAGATTTTTTTTATTATTATGGCCCTTTTTATCAGTTAAAAGTTGGGGGTTTTGTTACAATAGTGGCAGTAGAGGGAAGGGTTTTTCCCCTTGTTGGGGAGTTTTTTATTTTAAAAAATAGGGGGTTTTCCCATAGGGCCCCGGGAACGGTTTTCCTCGGGGGCATAAACCCCCCGGGGGTCTTTGGGTCCCCCTTGATGCGGTTAACTAGCCTTTTCTTTTGGGGCTTTCCCTTGGGGAACTTTTAAAAAGTAAAAAGTCAATTGTCTATTACCCTTATCACTGTTTCGGTTTTAAGAAATTTCACCTTGTTGCGCTCCCTTTCAATCGATTTGACTCTTGCATGCAGCTATTTTTTTTTTTAATATAACAGGATTTCACAGATGAGTCCATTGGGTTTATTGGTTACCGTGGGGACTTGAAAAAAAAATACACAAAACCCTTACTGCCTAAGCCATCCTTTATTAAAAGGGCCCCAAACTAACCTTTCCCAAAGCCCCATCAAAGGGGATAAAGACTCAAAGAGGATACCCCCCCCCGGGGCCCTGCCTTATGCGAGAAACCCCCGGGGGAAAAAAAGGTTTCTTTCAAAACTATGTCTTCCCAAATTTTTTTGCATTGTTTTCAAATTTCCCTGGAAAAAGGGAAGAATTGTGCATCTCCATGCAACTTTAACTGATCTCAAGCAAAGTTGCAGGAAGGAAATTGTAACAGGAGAGACCCAAAGGAAGTATATCTCCTTCACTGACTGCAAAGCTGATCTGATAAGACCCAGCAGCTCAGGCAGTTACTGAGCCCCGACAATCACATGACTACCGGGAGCAGAAAGCCAACACAAGCTTCCTACTCGTCTGATTTGCAGACCTCATTGAGTGATGTATACACAGCGATTGTGATGGTAGGGATGGCAATAAACTGTCCCTATCTTCTTAGTGGAGAGCTCAGCTATTGCAGACAGCCGGCTCTCCACCCGCGCAGCTGCACAATCAGTTCCAGAGCAATCAGATAAACTGCTAACGCCCAGATGTTTATAGTCGGCAACTAGAAAAGGAATTGTTAGTGGCTTTTAGAAATTGTATATACCTATGTGCCTTTCTGAAGCAACCATTATGGGGTGCTGAGGAGATCACTACCTACAGCATTACTACATTCTCAGGCATTATATGCAATAATATAGCAGGATACAGAAAGCTTCTAATTTCCTCTAGAGGGGGTAAGCTCATGTTTCTTTCTTGTTTCACCCTCACATTTGTATTCAAGGAATTTAGAATTTTTTTGTCAGAAAAAAAAATGTTGCCCACGAGTAGGGATGAGCAAACAGTAAAATGTTCTAGTTCGAGTCGAACTTCGAACAGTAGTGGTGCTCAATTCGAGGTTCGATTCGAACTCGAACCCTATTAAAGTCAATGGGAGAAGATGTTCGGGTTAATGTTTATCCATGTATAGAGTTAGGCAAATGTCGCCAAATAACAGCTTCTGGGTGTGGGAAAGATGCAGCCAGCAACACCAAACTATTGCTGTCTATGGAGAGGAAAATGCTTTCTATCTAACTAAGAGCATTCTATACAGTACAGAGAGTGAGCGGAAAATGGCGTTCACAAGGCAATACAGTGAAATATATATAACATGGTCATGTGATTTTAGCAGCCAATGAGAGCCCTATACCTCAGCAATGACGTTTTTGACACTTCTCTGAGCCCTGCACTGATTGGATGGCTGCCAAAAGTGCGGAAAGGTGATGGGATGGCCACCAAAGGTGCAGAAAGATGCTGAAAACTATTAAAATGGCTTGTTGAATACCACTATGAACTCAAACATTTACTGGAATGAACGAACAGTAAAATGTTCGGTCCGGTTCGAGTTTGAGAAAATCAAGATGTTCGACTCGAACTTAACTTTTCTCGAACAATTCGATCAACACTACCCACAGGTCAGCATTCACTTTAAAAAGCTGTAAGTGGCTTTCAGAATAATGAAGATACCTACAGGTTGGCATTGGAGCCGCACACATGTCAGCATAACAGCAGCTGGTGTTTTTAGCAATGCTCTTCTGCGCGGAGGTGATGACGCCCGTGGTGTTACACTCCGAGGAGAAGCCGCATCTTTTCATCATTTGTGTACGTTTCCTTCCTCCTATAACATGAAATCACTGAGGTTAATGGTTCTAACTAACAGCTGACAGATCCTCTATACTACACCACACAGCAGAGCTGACAGATCCTCTACACTAAACCACACAGGAGAGCTGACATTTCCTCTATACTACACCACACAGGAGGACTGGCAGCTCCTTTATACTACACCACACAGGAGAGGAGACAGATCCTCTATACTACACCACACAGGAGAGCTGACAGATCCTCTATACTACACCACACAGGAGAGGAGACAGATCCTCTATACTGCACCACACAGGAGAGGAGACAGATCCTCTATACTACACCACACAGGAGAGGAGACAGATCCTCTATACTACACCACACAGGAGAGCTGACAGATCCTCCATACTACACCACACAGGAGAGGAGACAGCTCCTCTAGGCTACACCATGTCATGAGTTGCACCGCAGCCCGCAGTTCGGGCTACGGGCACACTTGGTCCCCGAGGTCCCCCTTGTGCCCGTAGTGAGCGGCGCCTCGGTCCGAATGTCAGTCCGCGGCCGCGCTCACTCATTCGGGCTCAGCCATTTACCCGGCCACACTCCTGCTTCCCCGCACCTGTCTTCTGGCCGCTGCACATGCCTCTGCTCCTAAGGGCGCGTGTGCGCCAGCTCTCCTTGATTTAAAGAGCCAGCGCGCCGGTAATTGGCTGATGCCGGCCGCTGACCCTATATATTGCTCCACTTTCCGGAAGCACCTTGCCGAATCCATGGCGCCTATACCCTATCCGAGGAAGCCTTTTCTGTGTTCCGGTTGCCGTTTCCGTGTACCAGTCCCTCCGGCTTACGTTCTCCGACCACGAACCTTCGCTGCCTGCCCTGACCTTCTGGCCTGTCCCCGACTACGAGTTTGCCTGTCGATTCTGCTCTATGCTGCACCTCGGCTACCACCGCAAGCAAGTCACATCAGGGGTCGCGACGTGGTGTAATCCCGCCGCAGCAGGTCCATCCCGCTTTGCGGAGGGCTCTGGTCAAAACCGGGACCCACTTAGACTCCGCTCCCTGTTGCGGCCCGTACCACCGCTTGCGGCGGCCCAGTGGATCCACTACCTCAGTTCCTTACACACCACACAGGAGAGCTGACAGATACTCTATACTACACCACACAGGAGAGCTGACAGTCCTCTATGTTACACTTGATACGTTTGAGCTTACTGCAAGTTGAATAAGAAATGTCATGTATAAACCTCCCCATCCAGCTTCCTTTGCAATATCTACACTTGGTTTGTATATTTGTGGGTTGCAATATACGGCCTCATATAAACATATTCCTACCATATGTGGTCTGCGTAATTGTAGTCAAACAAGCATCATATTCTTCTGAGCATCTCACATACTCTTCACATCTGAGGTCAGTAGATCCTTGGCATTGATTGCATAATAAAAGGTTGACTGTAATAAAAAAATCATACGTTTCTTTTAAGTACACAGAGTCTACATAGGTGACTGCACAGGAACACAGATGGCCATTCTTCTAGTGCTATTCTCCTTACAGAAGTTGAAGAACATTAATATTTCACCATCCGGAAGGACAATGACCCTCAATGGAAGTTGACATCTGAAGGTTTGGAAATCTTGGTAACTAGTCTTATGGCTGCCCTATGTCTCCATCATTGGAAATTTATGTCATATTCCAATGTTTCAGGTCTTTAGCTTTGAGTCTCTCTCAGTGGAATTTAGTCAATGGCATCTGATGGGCACTGACTACATTGGAAAAGGACACTCTGGACACTGTTTAGAACAATGTGGGGTGGTTGGGCACTATTTTGGCCCATCGTCAGCAGATAATGTACGGTACTTCCTGTGCATGTATAGTTCCATGGAAGCAAGGCGTGGCATTTTGTCAATGCCATTTGTAAGCACTATATAACAATATTCCTTTGGGCAATGCAGCAATAATCGTGATATGGCATTATCAACTAATGGTGTTAACTAAGTATCAAATTTATTAGCTGTACACTATAAACAGACTGTCCCATAGGGGAGCATGGGAAACCCCCATTGGGACTCTTGGCATTGTGAGCGCCTGGACACAGGATTAGACTGGTCCACAGGGGATTTGGGTAGACCTGGAGTTGCTTTTAAACTGCATCTCTATCATTGGGAGAAACAGAAAGGGACAGAGAAAGAGGCAACAAGCAAGAGACAGAATATAAGGGAGGTATAGCATTTACAGTCATGTGCAGTAGCTGTAGGTTGAGCCCCCAGAATAAATTCCACTAGTGGGTCCCAAGTAACAACTCCACTGGTGGTCCCAAAGGATCAACTCCACTGGTGAGCCCAAAGAATCAACTCCACTGGTGGGCCCCAAGCATTAATTCCACTGGTGGGCCCAAGAATTCACTCCACTGGTGGCCCCAAGAATCAATTCCATTGGTGGGCCCCAAGAAACAATTCTACTGATGGGCCTCAAGAATAAATTCCATGGGTGGGCCCCAAGAATTCACTCCACTGGTGGATCCAAGAATTCACTCCACTGGTGGCCCCAAGAATCATCTTCACTGGTGACCCCAAGAATTATCTTCACTGGTGGGCCTCAAGAATCAAATCCAATGGTGGGCCCAAAAAACTAACTCCGTTGGTGGGCCTAAAAAACTAACCACTGGTGGGTTGCAAGATCAACTCCACTGGTGGGCCCCAAATACCAACTTCACTGGTGGATCCCAAGAATTAACTCCACACACTCAATTCCACTGATGGGCACCAAGAATCAGCTCTACTGGCAGGCTCCTAGAATCAACTCCCCAAGTTGGCCCCAGGAATCGATTCCACTGGTGGACCCCAAATGCTGAACACAATAAAGCAAACTCACCCACTGGCAAAGCACTTGTTTTGTTCGCCCTGTTGCATGTTATATGTGGATACACTGTATTAGGTTCAACCTGATAAAACTCTGCAATTAATAATCTTAGACGGCAATATCCAGAAGTCGCACAACCGGCTATGTAGACCTGTGGGGTCCAGGCTGTTAGAAAAAAACAAGAGCTAGTAAGGTATATATCATGATCATGGAGAACAAAGGTTGTAAAATATCAATATGGCGGCTGGGATTTACGGATTCTGTACTCGAAACAAAACTTCTCATCCCCGCTGCATTTCATGGCGTAGCTCGCCTCATATTCAGGCTTAAGGAAGGTAGAAGCGGCCGGGCAGACCAGTCCATTCAAGGTGTTATTTTCTGGTGGCACTAAAACCAAAAAGTAAATATTTTATAAAGAAAGATGTATTGGTGTATCAGTAATGAAGGACTATGTATGTCTATTGGCTACAAAATGTCTATCTCTATCAGGGCTTATATGGCATGGCCTTCTGTGCAGTATCTTCTATTACCGCCTCTCCTCATACATACTTGGCTAAATTTAAGATGCCAACATACATTCAGGAAGTCTCATGCAAGGATCACCAAGAATGACACCAAATCTTTTTGGTGGTCTTATTCTCAGGATTGTATCCAAAATATCATACTGTTAACAAATATTCCTACATGGCTCACAATCATGCAAAGTATAAATAACATACAACGATACAACATGTGTCTAATTATAAGAACCCAACAGAATTGTGTTACGGTTAGTCATATAATTCCACTACTGTAAAAAGTATCATACAGTGCACAAATAACATATTGTGCAGTGCACAAATAACATACTATACAGTGTTACCATACAGGACACATATAACATGCTGTACAATGCCACCATACAGTTCACAAATAACATACTGTACAATGTCACCATACAGGACACATATTACATACTGCACAGTGTCATCATACAGTGCACCAATAACTTACTGTACAGTACCACCATGCCGTGCACATATAACTTTCTGTACAGTGTCATCATACAGTTCACAAATAACGTACTGTACAGTGGCATCATACAGTGCACAAATAACATACTGTATAGTGTCACCATACAGTGCACATATAACATGCTGTACAGTGTCATCATACAGTTCACAAATAACGTACTGTACAGTGGCATCATACAGTGACAGATCACAATATAAGTAAAAATATCTCCAACTAAGTATCATGTACCATCTAGAATTAAAAATTAGTCACTGGAAAAATAGACGTAAAACTTAACCTTTAATAGTCTAGTAAAATACGGACTAGCAATAATCCATAAGGTCCAAAAGAAGAAAGGCTTATGCTAAACAGACAAAACAAACCTCAGAGGAGTAGGGGCCAAAGTAACCCTATTACACCCTATGCTACAGACTGCCTAGCAAACAATATGGACACATCGTCCCAATAAGGACACCCCACCTGGAACCTTGACTATAACGCCCTGGTGCTCCTTGATAAATGGGGGCCCAAAACATATCAATACAATGAAGAAGTCCAAAAAATTGTCCCAAAGTCCCGATGTGTTTCCTTCCTAAGTTCTACAGGAATTCCTCAGGGGACCACAGAATCTATGTAAACAGTAGGGTCACACATATATATAGTCAATAAGGACACAATTGCATAGTCTGCGTACATTAGGACAAGATGTGCTGGATATAAATATGTATATAATCATTGATTAAATCAGAGGCACCAAACAGGCCAGTATGGGGTTAAGCAACGGTTGAATCAAACTTAACCCAGTGAGTCTTTATTGGGCATAAAACATCCAACTTACATGTCACTGCAAAAAACTGGAGCGTAGGAGTGGGCTGCTGTCATTGATATCTCAGACTCCCACCTGCAGGTGCTTATTGTTAGTCCGTATTTTACTAGACTATTAAAGGTTACATTTTACGTCCTTTTTTTTCCAGTGATTAAGGCATCATACAGTGCACGAAAAAGAATATACTGTACATATTCCCCATGTAGAACATGAATAATACATTGTACAGTGCCATCATACAGTGCACAAAAATATATACTGTAAAGTGCGACTATACAGTGTACAAATAACATACTGTTCATTATCACCATACAGTGCACAAATAATAATATACTGTACTATGTCATCATACAGTGCATAAAGAATATACTATCCAGTGTCACCATATAGAGCACAAAAAATATATGCTGTAAAGTGTCACCATACAGTGTACAAATAACATACTGTACAGTATCACCATACAGTGCACAATATTCTGTTCAGTGCAACCATATAGTGGACATATAACATACTGTGTAGTGCCACCAAACATTGCTCAAATAATAAACTTTACAGTGTCACCATACAGTGCACAAAATAATATACTGTACATATTCACCATGTAGAACAAGAATAATATACTGTACAGTGCCATCATACAATCCATAAATAATATACTGTACAATGTCACCATACAGTGCATAAATAACATGCTGTAAAGAGTCACCATACAGTGCACATATAACATACTGTACAGTGTCATCATACAGTGCACAGCGAATATACTGTAAAGTGTCACCATACAGTGCACATATAACATACTGTACAGTGTTACCATACAATCCATAAATAAAATACAGTACAGTACCTCAATACAGGACACATATAACTTTCTGTACAGTACCACCATACAGTGAAGAAATTGTTCAACGGTCTTATGCAATGTCTAAATAATACGGCATCCCAGCTCGCAGTGGCAGATGAAGGGCCCTAGTGACAACACACCCCTAAGGCCAATCCTTGTTCTCCAGCCTCTCATAGACAGCACATCAGACTCTCCCTTCTCTCTGCACTTCACCCCGTAGTGGAATTGTTCCTTGTATAACACCTTGTTTTCTGGGGAGCTCATACTAATACTGATGAGCGATTGTGTCAACTATCGTTATCGATTCGATAGTCGATATCGTCAATTATCATGACGATTTCCGATAGTCGATAATAGATTATCGCCGATAACCATTAAAGTCTATGGGAGAGGAACAACACCTTCATTCTTACACCCCAAACAAGGCTGGAGAAGCGAAATTAACATCTACAACAGTAAACTGGGTACTGCTACATCTTAGGCAAACAATTAGGTTATAAAAGCCACAGAAAAAAAATCACACACCAATTCACTTTCCCCGTCTTGCACCACGCATGACCCCTTTAAAACCCGCATGACCCACAAATTAAAAAGTGCCAGAAGGCAGTATGATTTGAACCATCATGTTACTTGAACTGGACATTGAATATCCCGTCCTGGAACGCAGCATGAGCCCCAAACCTGCATGACCCCCAGATTTAAAAAGTGCCGGAAAAAGGAGTCTTTCAACCACCATTTTAGTTGAACTGGACATTGACTATACATGTTCTGTACCGCAGCATGACCCTCAAACCTGCATGACCCCAGATTAAAAAGTGCCAGAAAAAAGAGTCTTTGAACCACCATTTTAGTTGTACTGGACATTGACTATCCCTGTCCTGGAACGCAGCATGACACCAAAACCTGTCTGACCTACAGATTAAAAAGTGTCGGAAAAAGAAGTCTTTCAACCACCATTTTAGTTGAACTGGACATTGACTATACAAGTCCTGGACTGCAGTATGACCCAAAAACCTGCACAGGTGCCCTTATGGACCATCAGCAGAAAATTTCTCAATAGGAAATAAACTATATTAAAAGCAACTCGTTTTCCATTACTGCTGGTGAGATGTCCCCAGTAGGTCAACAAACCCTGTTTTTAAAACCCCTTCATTCTACTGTCAATTGGGTTGGAGGAAATTATGTTTCAAGGTGGGGGGAGGTTTGAAAATGTGGATCACCCTTTTCAGCTGGCGGGGCCGGGACTTACGGGGGTTGTGGGTGGGGAGAAAGGGGCCCTTGGCTTTTCCGCATTTTTAACACGCGGGTTTCAGCTAGCAGGGCCCAGTTTTACAGGGGGTGGGGTTTGGGGGGCCAGGGCTGGTGTTTGTCATCTATTATCACGCAGGTTCAGCAGCAGTCCCCGAGTTACGGGTGGGTGCGGAGAGCCCAGGAAAGGGTCCTTTCACCTTAACACGGAAAAAAAATTGCCCTTTTGATTCAGAAAACGAAAAAAAGCCCGTGCTGAAGCAGGGGTGGGGAAGCGGAGTGGGGGGACCCTCGGGACCTCCACCCTTTCCTCGGGTACACAGTCAAGCCCGGGATAGCGCTAGAGAAATTTCTCCCTTTTTCAGAGCCTTCCCCCCGTTTTAAGGCGGACCAATTGAGTTTCACTTGGGATGTGGGGGTTTGAGCAAACTGTTTCCCCCAGGGGGCCTTTTTTTTGGCATTTTTTTTTTCTCTTTTTAAACTAAACGTGTTGGGGGAAAATTGTCCCCTGTTTTTGGGGGTGGCGAATGTCCCCTACTCCATGCCCTCTGAAAAACCTACATCTGTTCAAGTTTTACCTGTACCCCCCTTGAAAAAAATTTCAGAAAAATATTTTTTACCCGCTTTTTTTGTAAATCAATTTTTTTATTTTTTAAAATTCTTTTAACACATTTTTAAAATAGGAGGGAACCCAAACCCAGTCTTTTTTTCTCTTTTTTTTAATTTATTAAATGGTTGTTCACTACAGGGATTGTTTGCTATGTTAAAAGTCATTTTGAAATATGTGTCCTTTTTAACATTGTCCCCCCCCTTATTCCTTTTTTTGGGACAGCACCATCCCACTTGACCAAATTTTGACAATTGGAAGAACAAATGTCTGTTGAAACCATTTTTTTTTTTATAATAGGACCTGTATTTTGCGGGGTTTTAAAAAAAAAAAAAAAAAAAAAAAAACTTTTCCCCCAAAAAATTCAAAAACAGACCTTTGAGCCACTCTTGAAAATCGTGAAAAACAAATTTTTGGTAAAAACCACTTTTTTTTAATAATGGGCCTGTATTATTTGAAATTTAAAAGGCAGCATAAACCCAAAAAATTATAAAAATAAACTTCTAAAGCCACTTTTAAAAATTTGAAGGGAAAAAATTGCCACTTAAAAGCCACAGTTCTTTTCCAAAGGGACCATGAAAATAGCTGTATTTTCACGCACCATGCCCAAAACCACTGACGATGAAAAAAATTCTAAAGTAAATTTGAGTAAAGGGAATAGGGGTTTGTCATAAAACCCTTTGCTTTTCTTTTCCTTTTCCCCTCACAGAAAAACCCCAAAAAATTTAATTTTTTGGGAATTCAAAAAAAAATTGCAGAAAGAAATGTTCTTTTTTAAAAAATTTTCGAGAGGACCATTTCTTTTGGAAGGGAATGGGGAATTTAACCCGGGCCCAACTAATCGGTTACCTGGGAAATTTGGGGGGCCACAACATCTAAAGGGGATCCATGCCTGTTTCCCTCTTGATAAAAGCCCCAAACGTTCCAATTATCTGGGGAAAAGCCGGATGCTTTTTTCCTTGTAATAAACTCCTCCACTATGCTAAAGGTTTGCTAGATTTTAAAAACGGGCCCTGGGGGCAGGACAACACCTCTATGTCAGGCAAGCAAACTCGGGCCTTTTCTTTAAATTTTGGGATCCCCAAAAGTCGATTGGCCCGGGAACACATAAAAAAACATCGGTGTTGGGGACGCGATAGTCATCCCAAACCAATGATTTTCCCCCGGTTTTTCTGTGTGTTGAAAGTGTGCCCTGCATGACATGCTTTGGTGAGGGGGTTTAAATAAAGATTCCCCAAGGTCCCCCATTGGGCTTCTGCCAAAAATGCCTGCTGGGCTTAGGGCTATTTTGGCACTTACTGCTGTCACTTTGCTAAAATTTTTCCCACCGTGACATTTAAAAAAACGTGAAGCGACTAAAACAGTGCCCCCAGTTGACCCTTTCCAGCAGGGTCCCCAAAAATTCCCTTCTTTTAAAAATCTTATTTGGGGGGGGGAAAGGAAAGTGCTGAGTTTTGTTTTTTCCAGGGATCGAGGGGTTTGGCCCACCCAGTAAAATGTTTTTTTCATTTGATGGTTTTTTAATACGTGGATCATTTTGGAGGAAATGGACATCCGGGGCACTCATGTGAGAGATGGAGCCTTTTTTTTCCAAAGCCTCTGGGCCGGGGGGGCACAAAGCAAACTGATTTTCCTCACCCTTCCCTCCCCCCCTTTCCAAATTCGCCCCAAACCTTTTTCCCCAAGGGCCCGGGCCCGTGGGGTTAACTTGGGGTGCCCCGGAATCCCTTTCCACCCTCCTCTCCATTTCCCCCGGCAAAGCTTCAACAAAAAGCCCTGCTTCCCTCGAGGGATGCACCCTGAGAGCTGAGGAAAACCGCCCCTTGCACTACCCCTGGACCCCAAAACCACGCCTAAAAAGCCCGAAAAAAATTGTGAAAAACGGGCGGGCCTTCTGGATTCGACGGAGAGAAAAAGGCCCCCGTGGGCCGCATCGTGTTCCCTCTCCTCCTCCGTTTGCTTTGGGGTTGGAAAATAATATTTTTAGATGTCCAAAATCGTTCCCCAAACTAAGATCAACCCAATGCTCCCGCAGACAAGGGCCCTTGTCCCACTGAAACCCTTTTGGGGGGCCGTCTTCAAAAAAATGGGAAAGGGTGGTGCAGAGCTCTTTCACCTCCCCCACTCTCAGTGGGCAAACCCCCGAGGTCCGCACCGCTCTTGCAGGGGCCCTGTGTCCCCCCCTTTGTACTTTTTAATGGATTGGGTGCTCCACAATCGTGGGCATGTGGGGGGTGGGAATTTTAAAGTGTTTTTCCCCGTCAAAAAATGAGACGGTTTTAAAGGGGGGGGGGACTGGGCACTTTCAACCAGCCAGGTGAGACGAAGCAGGGGGCGAACGGGGGAGGTCGAGCCCCAAAAATCGGCCTTCCTCAGCAGGGAAATCCAGAAAAGGGGAGCTCTTTTGAAATTTCTGGACGACAAGGTTCATGGACATGGCCAGGCAAAGGGGTGTGCACCAAAACCCACCGAAACTTAAGCGCGGCCCGGGGATTTCGAAGTTATCGAACACCCCCCTTGCCTGGCCCCAAGGTTTTGGGCACCCCCCCAGCCCCCTCGGGTCTCGTTTTGGAGAGCCCCTCCAAAAGCTCCTGATTTTTTGTTGAGGGCTCCAAGACAGATTAATTTCAACAGGGCCGGGTTTTTTTCTGGGCACGTGATGCCACCCAAAAACCTTGGGGGAAAGAACCCTGGAACCCCCCGCGGGTTTTTTAAAAAAGCGTTTTCGCCCAGCCTTTTGGGGCCCCACCGTTACCAAAAGAGACATCCAGGCCCCGCTCACCCGGGACTGTCACAGAGATATAGTGGCCTTGGGGTGCTTAATAGTCCTTGTGTCGGTTGGGCAGATGGACTTTTCCCGGCCACAGATGCGACAACGCGCTTGAAAAATTTTGATGGGCACGTGGCTGGCCAAAGGGGGGAAGGGGCGGCTTTTCGGGGAAAGGGAAAAGCCTGCTCGGCATCTGGTATTGGGGGCAGGGAAGGGCCATGACGTGGCAGAAAACCCCTTTTGTGTCCCCCCCAAGGGGAAAAGGGAACATTTCCCAAAAGGGCCCAAAGCCTGGGAATGCCGACATTCCGGCTTTTTGGGTTTGCGATGGTTTGGGGTTTTAAAATGTTTTTCTTTTCTCCCAAACCTGGGAGAAGAAGGCCCGGCTGCCCAGACGGCCGCTGACGGCTGCAGGTCGCCAAAATGGTGGGAAAGGGGAATGGGTAGGTGGGGCTCTGGGGGGGGTGGTGGTGGTACTTTGGGGGGCCGGGGGAGGCTGAAGCGGGGGGCTGATCCCCGATCCTGGGCTCGAGAGGGCATGGGGAGCTGAGGGGAAGCCCTTGGGGTGGTGGAAGGGGGGAGGGGGGCAAACGGGGGGACAGGGTTTAACAGGTCGGGGTGGCCTTTTTTTTCCCCAAATGTTTTCCCCCCATGTCAAAATTTTTGCATTCCTGCATGGGACTAAAAATGTTTGGGGGTGGTTAAAACCTAAGATTCTTTCCTCTACTGATGTTTTTATGGCCCAAAAAAGGGATATGACATCGCTGGGGAATCAGAAGGGTTGTCGGAAAAAAGGGCCCCGGGGTTGGGGGGTCTGGCCTTTTCGCGGTTTATTAAACCGGGGGCGGTGTTTTCCCCTGATCGTGGGGTGGCGGAAAACATCTGCCGACTTCTTTCGACCGCCCCCTCCCTTTTTGAGAAAGGAAAACCTTTCTGGGCACTAAACCCCCTGTCTTTTCCCCCTCGTCCAGGGGGGAAAAAGCTTTACAAGCAAATTCTGCTGAAAAGACCACGTTGGATCCCCGATGTCTCATCATCAACACAAGTGACTTTCCTCGTCCGACATTTTGCATCCAGGAGCTGGGGGCTACAAGCAAAAAGGCACGCAAGGGTTGGGGACCCCCCCGGGTTTTTGCCGATTTAACCCCTTCCTTCCCCCTTCTCTGATGGCATCAGCGTTTGGGGGCAGGCAAAAAAAAAATATCCTTTTTGGCCCCTTGATCTTTGGAAATGCCCTTTGACCCCAACCGCTTTTTTTTCATCAAGAGGTTTTTCAGAAAAAGGATTTTTCCACAGTGGGGGGGCCACGAGTTGACATTTGGGGTGCCCCTTTGCTTCATGTGGGACGGATGCTGTGATGATGATGATGACATTTTTTTTGGGCCCTGACTGGGAAAGGGCGAGGGGGTTAAGGGAATGCTGGATGCAGTTTCCCTTAAACCCCTGAAGAAAAGATGGGGGGACACTGTTCGTTACTGGATTCACAGGCCCCCGGGCCCGCGATGACAGGTCCCGCAACCACGATCCACTGGCTTGCGTGTTGTCGCCACACTGGAAAAGGGGCCCTTCTCTCGTACCTCTACCTCCAGGCCCCAAACCCCTCTTTGGGTTGCTTTCCAAACCGGCCCTTTTGGGTTTCCCTGTTTTTAGAAAGATAAAAAAATTTTAAAGAAGGTATGGAAGAGTTTTTGACAGTTCTTATTGAAAGATGGCAAATCAAGCTATTCTTAAATCCCTCAAATTTTCCTTACAGCCAACTAGGATTAGAAACTGAAATGTTTCTTGCGAATACCTGTGAAATACGGTCTGGTGGAAGAACCATAAGACAAAATCAACAGTGTTCTTCCTTCAGTCCCAGGGATTTACAACTGCCCAGTAGGATTAGGAATTGATAGTTTTCAACAAACTATCATACAAGTGCGCTATCTGCGCTGAACTGAGATTCACCGAGCGCAATAAAACTATTCAGAAGTTACACGGATGAGAAATTGCGTTTTTTGCAACAAATACAAAAGAGAACAGTTGCTAAAAAAAAATTTCTATTAGAATTGTCGTACAACTAGGCAATTTGAAAAAAACTAGGGCCGCACCACGTGCAATACAGCTATTTAAAAGTTATACGGATAATAAAAGGTGGTTTTTGCACCAATGAAATACAACAGCAATTACTAGCAAATTTCTGTATCGTAATATATGTACAAGGTGGGTCTTTGAACAAAAATGGCCTGCGCCAAAGTGAAAAACACCTAATTAAATTTGTGTACAGATAATTAAAGGTGGTTTTTGCACCTATGAAATACAAACAGCAGTTTACTAGTAATTTCTGTATCCTAAAAGTAAGTAAAAAGGTGAGTCTTTGAACCAAAACCGGGGTGCACATAATAAAAGGTACTATTTCACTCAGGTGCGAGGTGTGCTGGGCAAAAACTGTAAAAAAAAAAAAAAACCATTTCAATGTAGGCTCAAAGCAGAGTCTGGGCTGCACAATATACACTCTCCTTTCAAAAGTCTGCCTGTCTGTCTGTGTTCGCCCGCCCCTCCCACCCGCCCCCTTCCCCCTTCTCCATGGCTGTACAGCGCTAGATGCTTCTTTAAAAGTCTCAGCCTAGCTAACTAAGAACTGAAATTCTCTAATCTACCTATGTTCTAATGTTCACAGCTAAAAGCATAGTTGTCTGTGTGAACAAAGAGAACTGTGTCGCTGAGCTGTATTGAGGAGAGAGCTAACACACGTCCTGCTCTTATGAGACACACTGACACACTGATGCTGAACAGGAAGGGCTGTTCTATGTAAAACGAGGTCATGTGATTTTTCCAGCCAATCACAACCATACACATCCCAGTCATGACGTCGCACACCCAGCTCACACCTGCTCTATGCTCTAAGCTGATTTGCTGGCCGCCAAAATGACAGGAAGTGCAGAAAATGGCGCGATAGTAATAGATTATGCACAGATTCTCACCTAAATTATCGCGTGATCGGAAATTTCCTATCAACCTAAAAACCGTTTCAATTTCAACTTTGTCGATTATAATTGCTCAACACTACTGATGAATTATCACACAGCAATAGTGAAGCAGCTGTTCAGGGTCCACCCAATATACCTACATTCTGGGAGCGGTGCCGTGCAGCTATCTGTGTTACAGCAGATAGTGCTGAATATCATTTTATGTGAAGGCGATGAGATTTTGCCACTCTGAAAACAAGACTGATAATGCCAGCATAGTCTTCTCATGTAGAGATCGTTATTCAGACTGAGATAACCATCTATGACTGAGAGATAGAAAAACAAAGACAAATTGTAAGTACAGAAACTTTTTGCCATCAAGTCGCCAAATATCATTACTTTAACCCCTTGAGGACAACGATACGTCTTTTGTCGGCCGGGCACAAATGAGCCGGTACCAGTGTCCTGTGCTGGATGGAGCAGGGGCTCAGGGGTGTGATGACCGCCAGGACCCTGCTGTAATGGCGAAGAGCGTCCAGACCACAGATCTGAGCTGTTCAACCTCTTAGATGCCGCAGTGAATAGTGACCATTGCATCTAAGTGGTTTTAGAGGCAGGGGCTTCCCTTTCTCACCACGTTGGCCCTGCAATGTATTCCCAGGGAGCTGATGGGTTTACATGGTAGGAAGGGAACTGCTCAAGACCCCCAGGTCTGAATTCTGTGGTTGTTTTTTTAGGCCTTGCCAGCGGTAGGTTCCAGTAGCTTGGCAGTGTTACACCGACACGTAGTGCATTTAATTGTACTTAAGTAATATGATGTATTACATCAGCAATAACTGACTGCACGTTTAATGGGGTTGTCTCACTACATTGATTCATATTACCTCAGTCATGTTTTCTTGGTTTCATTTTGAATTCAGGGGTGTGTTTACTGGGTTCTACTAGGCTGCAGAAGAAGCCAGGTGCTGGTTGCCTATCATGAGAGATTGAACAGGTCTGTAGCTATAGCGACCAGTGCTGGCAGCCTATCATGAGAGATTGAACAGGTCTGTAGCTATAGTGACCTGAGGAGCTGATGTAGCCCATACAAGAGGGGATATCTAGGAATAGGTAGGACACTGTTAATGGACACATATTGCAAAGCAGCAATCTTTGTAGTGAGACAACCCCTTTAAGTCTCCTAGTGGGACTAAAAAAACAATAATAAAATCTAAGTAAAAAGATAACGTAAAAAGCTAAGTAGATAAAACTATACATAATTGGGATCGCTGCAGCCGTAACAACTCAAACAATAACAAAACAAAGCCCAAATTTTTTTGCTAATTTTCTACCAAAAAAATAATAGAAAGTGATCAATAACTCTTATGTATGCCAAACTGGAGCCAATTAGAGCAAGAAGTTATCCCGCAAAAAATAAGCCTTAAAACTGATCTGTCAATAGAAAAATATAAAATGGTACAGGAGGCACAAAAATAGACGTTTTTAAAAAAGTTAGATTTTTGTACAAAAGTGAAAAAAAAATTTGAAAAACCTACATTTATGGTATTGCTTTGATCATGCTGATCCATAGAATAAAGTTATCACAGTGTGTTTACCAAATGGTGAATGCCATGAATTTAAAAAGCAAAACAAAAAATTGCTGTTTTTTTCCAGGCCTCTCTGAAAGAGTTAATAAAAGTCGATCAATAATTTTTGTGTATCTCAAAATGGTGCCAATAAAAAGTTAAACTTAAAAAAAGGAAAAAAAATTTAAAAAAACCAAGCCCTCATATGCCAACAAGATTTTTAAAATTGTTATGGCTTGCAATTCAATGATAAACAAAATGAAAAAAATCGCTTCCTTTTAGGGATAAAGTGCCCAAATAACACAGTAATAAATTATTCTTATAACATTGCATAAGGTGCACAAATATAACTGGTATAAGGACTGATAGAAAGTGCTCATATCAAACATCCATAAGTTGCCAAAATAGCATTGCTATAAAATAACCAAATAACATGTCCATAAGGTGACCAAATAACAATGCCATAAAGTGACCAAATAACAATACTATAAAGTGCCCAAATAACACATCTAAAAAGTGCCAAATAACACTGCTATAGTGACCAAATAACAATGCCATAAAGTGCCCAAATAACAATGCTATAAAGTGCCCAAATAACATGTCCATAAGGTGACCAAATAACACTGCTATAAAGTGACCAAATAACACGTCCATAAAGTGACCAAATAACACTGCTATAAAGTGACCAAATGACACGTCCATAAGGTGACCAATAGCCAAAAAAGAAAAAAGACAAGGGGGCGCACAATAGTGAAATAAGTCTCAAATATATTAATAAAAAAGGTGGAGATTCTCACCTGAAGTGGTTGTGCTCGTATTGTAGAGGCACAACAATCATAAACATGTATGGGATTTAATCCTTCTCTCGGCAGCCACGGTTCTTTCCAGCGATCCTAGACTGCTGGATAGGAAGCATGCAACAAACAAAAAATGGCGAACCGGCGCACGTGGATTATAAGTAAATGCCAATGATGAAGGCTGGTATATAGAAAACTTCTGAATTTTATTTCTAAAACAGCAAGGATATTATCCTAAACTGATTAAAAACATACATAGACCTAACGCGTTTCGCGCTCCAACTTAGCGCTTCATCAGAGGTAATATAAAACTTTTTTCCACATCTCATTTATAACACAAAGTATGTCCCAATAGGTTCTTGATTACATCAATCACTTAATTAACAACGAAATCTCATTGGATCAGAAAACTGTCAATCAAAGGCATCATAAAATTAACTCTCCAGGAGCTTAAAAAAAAAAAAAACCCACAACAAACTCTACTACTTTGACTATGCCACCTCCTAGAGGATCACCACACCCATCCCCCGATGAGTGCAGTGGTCACAGCATGACTGTTGCATAATCTAAAAAACAACAAGGTCTCTCAGCAGCACAGAGGATATCAGGAGATGGGTGCGGTAATCCTCCAAGATGCGACACGAAAAAAAAAAAAAAGGAAACCTTGAATATATAAAATACATCAAACATTTCCCATATACAATCCATTCTCATATTTTTTGTTGTCATTAATCCTATGTAACTTAGTTGAAAGAACTCTATATAATAAAATATGTGACACGTGTTCAGAGTGCATCTATTTATCAACAAATCATAAAATTGAATTTAAAAATCTATATCCTGGAGTAACCCCATGTTTTCAAGATTCAAAAGTACCGGTCAAACTGAGATCGAATAGAAAGAAAGCGATATATTTAAACCTGATCCATGTCCAATAGGAAGGAAAAAAAAAAAGGAGCGGCGATTTTAAATAAACCAATCTTATAAGAATCTATCTAACTTGGTTGTGTGGGAAATTCAAACCGTAAAGGACTTTAATTTACTGTGTCTACCAAACCATAAAAGACTTTAACTAATTATATGAATGATGCGATGAATCATTCTACCAAAATATCATATATACCAGATATTGACGTTTTTATTATATTCAACCTATTAATTCAGTGGCATCATTCAAACCTCTAGGATATAATGTTTGGAGTCTATAGATCCAAAACATCTCGCGTTTTTTGAGTGTTTGGAATCTATTTGGACAATCTTCAGGAATAAAATCTATCGGGGTTATTTTTAAAACAGTAAAATCTTGTTGGTGGAATTCCTTGCAGTGGCGAGCCACACTCTGTTGTGCGTCTCCCCTCTTTACGCAGGCACGATGGCCATTTAGCCTGACGTGAAGTGGGCAGGTGGTTCTACCAACATACTGCTGTCGGCACACACATTCTAAAACATAAATCACGAATGAATTCTTACACGTAAGATGATATTTTATAGGAAATGTAGTGTTGGTAAATACTGAAGTAATTTGATTAGTGCTACAAATCATGTTACAACAAAGACATCTTGGTGATCCACATGTGTGACTCCCACAGAACCAGAGATTTTTACTATTTCTCTGCGGATTGTAAATCCTACTAGGGGCTATAATGTTTTTTAAATTGGGAGCCCTTCTAAAAATAAGGTTTGGCATTTCAGGTGTTATGGGGCCCAGAAATGGGTCCTTTTTTATGAGGTACCAATATTTATTTAAATTATATATTTATAAATTTATTTATATTTTATATATATTTTATAAAATTTATTTATATTTATATAAATATTGGTACTTCATAAAAAAGGAAATGTATGATGTATTTTATATATTCAAGGTTTCCTTTTTTTTTTTTTTTTTTGTGTCGCATCTTGGAGGATTACCGCACCCATCTCCTGATATCCTCTGTGCTGCTGAGAGACCTTGTTGTTTTTTAGATTATGCAACAGTCATGCTGTGACCACTGCACTCATCGGGGGATGGGTGTGGTGTTCCCCTAGGAGGTGGCATAGTCAAAGTAGTAGAGTTTGTTGTGGGTTTTTTTTTTTTTTTTAAGCTCCTGGAGAGTTAATTTTATGATGCCTTTGATTGACAGTTTTCTGATCCAATGAGATTTCGTTGTTAATGAAGTGATTGATGTAATCAAGAACCTATTGGGACATACTTTGTGTTATAAATGAGATGTGGAAAAAAAGTTTTATATTACCTCTGATGAAGCGCTAAGTTGGAGCGCGAAACGCGTTAGGTCTATGTATGTTTTTAATCAGTTTAGGATAATATCCTTGCTGTTTTAGAAATAAAATTCAGAAGTTTTCTATATACCAGCCTTCATCATTGGCATTTACTTATAATCCACGTGCGCCAGTTCGCCATTTTTTGTTTGTTGCATGCATAAGGTGACCAAATAACACTGCTATAAAGTGACCAAATAACACGTCCATAAGGTGCCAAAATAACACTGCACTAAAGTGCCTAAATAACACTTCCATAAGCTGACCAAATAACAATGCTATAAAGTGACCAGATAATAATGCTATAAAGTGTTCATATAACACTGCCACAAGGTGCCCACATAACATTGCTATAAAGTGCCCAAATAACACGTCCATAAGTTGCCAAAATAACATTGCTATAAAGTGCCCAAGTAATATTGGTAAAAAGTGCCCAAATAATACCATCATAAGGTGTCCAAAAGACAATGCGATCAAGTGCCCAAATAACATTGCTATGAAGTGTCCAAAGAACATTGCTACTAAGTGCCCAAATAACATTACACTAAGGTGTCCAAATAACATTGCTATGAAGTGTCCAAAGAACATTGCTACTAAGTGCCCAAATAACACTACACTAAGGTGTCCCAATAATACTGCTCTGAAGTGTCCAGTTAACACTGCTTTTCAATTTTTCACTCTAAAACTATTTATTTATTATATTCTTTTATATATCGCTATTATATTTCACAGCGTTGTACGGAGATTGCCAATGTTCACATTGGTCCCTGTCCACAATGGGGCTCACAGTCTAAATTCCAGATTTACCTATTTGTATACTTTTGGAGTGTGGGAAAGAGGAACCAAAAGAACCCCAGAGGAACCCCAGGCAAACGCAAGGAGGACATACAAACTCTTGTAAATATTGGCCTTGATTGAATTTGAACTCAATACACCAGTGCTAACCACTGAGCCAACCCGCTGCCCTCTATTAGCTGTGGTTGCCACTCCATCCTGGACAGCTACCTTTCTGTATGTTCAGGCAAAAGGTGTTGGATTGCATTTTCAAGAATCAGGGTGAGCTTTAAAATTGACAAGGGTGACAGGTTACACAGTCCTAAAGTCTGTCCTGTGAAGGACCCCTTAAAGCTTCAAAAGGTCTAAAAGTTTTTCTTTTTCTCCCCTAAAATACACAACCATTTAATTAGTGACTATTCTCTTTTAGGCCATGTTCACACGGCTTAAAATGGGCTGTATTTCAGTCCGTAATTACGCGCCGGAGTGCGCAAATTACGGGCTGAAAACGGCCCATTCATTACGGTAATTCACAGTTCTCATAGAGAACTATGGATTACGTCTCCTTTCCCCGCCCGGCGAAGCCGCCGGGCGGGGAAATAATTGACATGTGAATTACTAGCCGCAAATACGCGCCGCTAGCAATTCAAATCTATGGGCCGGCGAAGTGCCAGCCCCCTGCTCAGTCCCCCGCTCCCGCCCCGCCCCCGGCCACACGGCGTAATTGCGGGGCGGAATTACGCCCCGCAGTTAAGCCGTGTGAACATAGCCTTAAAAGGAAAACGTTTCAATAGATAGGACCACACAAAAATGTAGCTGCTCAGAACCTTCTCACCCTTATGAGGATCATGATACTCACCATAAACTGTGAATAAGTGGAGCGTCAGGCATCGTTCGTTTACACCACACCGAAGGCTGGGCCCAATGTAGTCTCTTGGTTTTTTATAAGAATCTAAATATGTTATACATGAAAGACCATAGCCTGGACATAAAAGTAGAATGTAACATCCTATATATAACACAACTTTAACACATATAAAGAAATATAAACAAGAACTTTATATAGTAGTAATATTACATATATATTTAATAACAGATAATTATATAAACATATATAATGCTATATATAATATGAAACCTCAATTCCCAAAAAGTTTGGTGCTGTGAAAAATGTAAAGAAAACGAAAATTCAATTATCTGGAAATTTCTCATAATCCTATTTTATTTGTGATGGAAAATAGAAACCAGTTACAAGTTAAACACATTTTCATTTCATGTAAAAAAATGACCTTATTTAGAAATTGATGGCACATAAAGTGGAAAAGGGTTAACAAAAGACTGGAAAAGTAGTTGGAAATAATGAAAAGACAGATGAAGAATCAAATTTCCAATAAAACACATGACTGTGAATAAAAAGAGCATCTTAGAGAGCCAGATTCTCTCAGAAGCAAAGACGGTCAGAAGTTCACCAATCTGTGAAAAACTGCATCTAAAATTTTTAAAATATGTCAGAAAGAGGGTCACAAGGCATTATAGGAAAAGAGCTAGAAGCTCAAGCTGAGTCTTTGCAAAGCAAAAGGGATGTTAGCCAAGCCAGGAAAACTAATCTGCATACAGATGTTTTGGGGATTTGCCCCTCGTCAGTGCAGAACAGAGCTTACCGACTGGCTGGGTGGGAGGCAATGAGTGGCTCAGAAAGGGGAGTATCTCTCCTTGGGGGAGAGCACCATATAGCAACCTTCAAATCCCCAAACACCTATGTGGTGCTCTCCCCAAGGAGAGATACTCCTCTTTTTGAGAACAGGGGTCAGAAAATCAAAATCCTCTACCAAAATATCCCTGTAAAGGTAACTTAGCCCTTAGCAAACACCATCACAGGGAACAATCCAGCATTTATTGAGCACTTCCCCTACATCGGCAGCCACATATCCCAGAGCTAACCATTCAAAAGGAAGTTCAGCACCGCTTCAGTTGTGCTAGCATGTCCTTCAGGAAACCATAGTGTTAATTTTTCAAGGGCCATGACCTTAAGAAGGAAACCAACATATTGGTCTACACAACAATTGTTCTGGGGTTACCTACTGTTTCCACCTGAAGACTCTTGAGAAATTCCACCACCGCTGCCTGCAGAAGATTCTGCAGAGAGGTGTAGCTACAGGGGTGCAGAGGTAGCAGGCCTCTATACCACGTATGACAACAGGAGGATCCTTACTAGCACATGGTAGGTGGAGGCTTTTGCATAGATTCTGAATTGGGTCCCAGAAGCCTGAATATATGCCTCTGAATCTGTATATCTACTGGGAGGATTGCCACACCAATTCCACCATCCTTAGATCACCAGTTTTGAAGCCATTATTTTACATTATCTATGAACCACTGCATCAGATTGCCCAGAATCCGCCTCCCCAGTAAAGCTCTTTACTCCTAACTGAGCCATGACCGAAGAACATGGTGTGGCCAGAGGAAACAATTCATAGACACCATCAAGACCTAACTTAAAAAAGCCTGAATCAACATAATTAACTGAGAAGTCCTGGCAATAGATCGTCCCTTATGACCAATCAAGTGGTTGTTACTTTAGAGGTTTACCACCTCTTCAATGAGGTAAAGACAACAATGAAAGGAGAGCAAGAAGAACCCTGATCTGTGAATGCAACTCCCAATCGCAACCCCTTGCCCTCACTGTCTGTGGCTTGAGGATTCCTCAGCCATCTTTATACCACAGTGAGTAACCTTGATGGTCGTCTTTCTTGTTTCGAGAGACCTCTGATAATCATATTATATCATAAAACAAAACATTGAACAACATATACAATAAAGCACATATTAATTGTGCTGTCACCTTTATGGATTGCTGTATGGATAATTTGTTGACACACTCACCTTCATATGGAGAACCTATGGATCTGCTGGGTACATTAAAGTCTTTCTATACAGTGCATCTATAGACTGGACTAAATGATGCAACTTGAAGCTTGTATTTCCTAATACAAAGTGATTGTCCATTCAGACACTCCGGGCGACATGTATGAATTCGACTGCGTACTTTTTTTTAACTTGGCGCCGGCACTCCAGTTCTAAATAGATATAGAAGAGTGTAGAATACGACAGGATGAAGATTTTTGGCGCATTAAGCTCTATGTAGTGCGCCAAAAATCTGTCATATTCTACACTCTCAGAATCTCAGAATCTGAGCATTGAAATATTAAGAGGGCAACATATATGAATTCAAATGCATAAATTTTTTTTTTACTTGGCGCCGACACCACAGTTCTAGATAGATATAGAAGAGTGTATATTACGACAGATTTTTGGCGCATTAAATAGAGCTTATTGCGCCAAACTTTGTATGGTCATAGAATGTAATGCGCCAAACTTGGCGCACTAAGCTCTATGTAATGCGCCAAAAATCTTCATACTGTCGTATTCTACACTCTTCTATATCTATTTAGAACTGGAGTGCCGGCGCCAAGTTAAAAAAAAGTACGCAGTCGAATTCATACATGTCGCCCTCCATGTCCATGTACACTTTTAGCATATTTGGAGGTTACATTGTGGGGTCCTACTGGGGACCCCTTTACATTAACCAGAGAAAACAGGTTCTGCATGGGGCAGCTCCTTACTCTGGAGGACTCAGTCGGGTCATATAATACATTGTCTCCTATTCATGGAAAGTGAGTAATACCAGATTTCTATGGCAGTAATACCATGTTTCTTTTACCTGCTGCTTTCTCTGGTGTTGGCAGAAGCAGCTTTCAGCTATTTAGAGAAGCTCAGTTAGAGAAGAAGTCGTCTATGGAACCTCTTTAATTAAGTCCAGGGATTCCCTTTAAAGTCAATCTTACAACATAAATAGCAACAGAGTAGAATTTACCTGGGACTGTCAGCATGGCCATAGCACAGACGAGCAGTAGGAGCTTCATGGTGAAGCGGGTTCTGATGTGTGTCAGCTTCTTTCCATGTGCTCCACAATAACAGACTCAAGGCACTAATCCTCAGGGAGACTCGAGCAGCACACAGGTGTCTCAGAACGATAGACAGGTGTCAAGCATCATATGAGAAGAACAGAATGTCTATCTATCTATCTATCTATCTATCTATCTATCTATCTATTCCTCCATCCATCCATCCATCCATCCGTCTGTCTGTCTGTCTATTTATTCATCCCACTGATGTTCAGCCTTCTGTACCAAATCAAATGGACCTCAGATATGTCCCCAAATTTCACCCAAGTGGTGAGCATTACAATCCACTCAGAGTTGATTCTTTGGGCACACCAGTGGAGTTGATTCTTATGGCCACCAGTTGGGTTGATTCTTGGGGCCCACCAATGGAGTTGATTCTTGGGGCCCACTATTGGAGTGGATTTTTGTGAGCCACCAGTGGGGTTGTTTCTTGGGGCCCACCAATGGAGTTGATTCTGGAGGCCACCAGTGGCATTGTTTCTTGGGTGCAGTTGATTACTAGGGCCCATAAGCGGAGTGGATTCTTGGGACCCACAAGTGGTTGATTCTTGGGACCCACCAATGGAGTTTATTCTTGGGACCCACCCTACAGCTCCTGCACACACCTTGTTTCTTGTCTCTCTTTCTCTGCATTTTTGACTGACCAGCAGCCCCAGGCCCTCTGTTCTCAGTGGCTCACCTTGCCCAGAGAGACACTAAAGGTTTCCCATGCTTCTCTGTGGGACAAGCCTGAATCCACATATGTGTAATCATTTATATCTATGAGGGATATAAAAGCAGCCAACTGCTCTCACTCTGCTGTCCTTGTTTTTTGCATTCACTCAACAAGGTAGATGCGGCCACATTTCTTCTCCAAGCAGGGAATGTTCCAGTGTGGAGAGTAGAATGTTCTGGACCAGTAATTACCACTTTTCTTTATCTAAACAGAATATGTGCATCACATTTTTGGGGCTCTGCTTCTTCTTCTTCTTCTGCAGTCTCACAGCCTTTGAGGAGAGAACTGATGACTAGAGATGAGCAAACAGTAAAATTTTGAGTTTGAGTCAAACTTCAAACAGTAGTAGTGTTCGGTTCGAGGTTCGTTTCGACCTTGAACTTGAACCACATTACGGTCAATGGGAGAAGATGTTCTGGTTAATTTTTATACCTATACAGGTGAGGAGAAGCTGGAATCACCATCCATATCAGTAAACTGGATACGTGGAACAACTTAGTAAAGAAAATTTGGCTCTAAGAGTGACAGAAAAAGTTTGAGAGGCTAAAATACTTCATTCCTTTCAATGGCTAACTGAAAGGATGAGGACAGCTTGCAAGCAGGGGTGTAGCGGTAGCAGCTGCTGCGGGGACCTGCATCCTGAGGGGGCCCAAAAGCCCTTTGGACACATAAGAAGACAACGGTATTGGAAATGGCATATGGGAACTGGCAGGAGCCCCATTTCACTTTTTGCACCATGGCCTAAGAACTTCAAGTTACGGCTCTGATTGCAAGCTTTGTACCTGTGATATATGTGGTAGCAGCAAGAACATCCCAATGGGGAATATGGAGGTTCAGCTTGCAGGAGCATGGTAATAGGAGGTGCAGCGGTAGCAGCCACTATACACCGGTATTGGAAATGGCACATGGTAACTGTCAAGGGTGCCAATAGGGCAGTACTCCTGTCATGGGCCCTAATCAAAATGGGGCCCACTCAGAGGCGGGACGACGGGTAGGCAGAGGTAGGCGATCACCTAGGGCGCCTACCTCGGCCTATCCCTAAGGGGCGCAGGCAGGGTCCCGAACCTCGCCGGGCTCCAGGCCGCTGCCGTGGGCCTGAAGCGCTGGCGGTCTCTGTCTGCGAGCGCTCCCTGCTCCGCAGACAGTGTCGGACCCGCTCACCGGAGGATCGCTGGATCCTCCGGTAAGCCGCTGTGCTGACACAGCGGGGCCGCCGGGTCCTCATAGCGCTGAAGACCTGCCGCGGCCCCGTGCGGCTCTGCTGGCAGCGTCGCAATGAAGTGATGTCATCACGATGCTGCCTCTCCTCGGGCGCACAGCGCGTCATAGGCCGTGCGCCCGAGGAGCTGCCGGAGGAGCGCGCGGCCGGAAAAGAAGATGACAGAAGAGGAGCGCGCGGCCGTGAAGCAGGTAAGGTGAGTATAAATCATACATGCCAACTCTGCCGTTTTTGGCGGGGGGTCCCGCTATTTGGGGTCCCCCCCGCCCTCCCGGCAGAGTTGGCGGGCGGCGGGGGTTCTTTAACTTGCCGCGGCGCAAGAGTAGCGCTGGTGCGCTAATCTTGCGCCGCCGGGCCGCTCCTACAGGTGGGTGAAGCGGCCCGCCCGGAGTCTCTCTGTGCAGGGAGGAGGCACGAGGGATCGCTCCCTCCTCCCGCTGTATGTACAGCGCCGGTGCGCGCTGTACATACAGGTCAGCGGCGCAGGGGGAGTGACGCGCCTCTGCACTCACTTCCCCTGCGTCGCTGAGCGATCGGAGATGTCCGGAGCTGCAGGAGCCTGGTGAGGTAAGTGGATTTTATTATTTTATTTTTATTAGCTACATGGTGGGCTCTACCTGGCTACTAAAGGGGTGCAACTACCTACCTGGCTTCTAAAGGGGGCAACTACCTACCTGGCTACTAAAGGAGGCAACTAGCTACCTGGCTACTAAAGGGGGCAACTACCTACCTGGCTTCTAAAGGGGGCAACTACCTACCTGGCTTCTAAAGGGGGAAACTACCTACCTGGCTACTAAAGGGGGCAACTACCTACCTGGCTACTAAAGGGGGCACTACCTGGCTTCTAAAGGGGGCAACTACCTATCTGGCTTCTAAAGGGGGCAACTACCTACCTGGCTACTAAAGGGGGCACTACCTGGCTTCTAAAGGGGGCAACTACCTACCTGGATTCTAAAGGGGGCAACTACCTACCTGGCTACTAAAGGGGGCAACTACCTGGCTACTAAAGGGGGCAACTACCTACCTGGCTACTAAAGGGGGCAACTACCTACCTGGCTTCTAAAGGGGGCAACTACTTACCTGGTTACTAAAGGGGGAACTACCTGGCTTCTAAAGGGGGCAACTACCTACCTGGCTTCTAAAGGGGGCATCTACCTACCTGGCTACTAAAGGGGGCAACTACCTACCTGGCTACTAAAGGGGGCACTACCTGGCTTCTAAAAGGGGCAACAACCTACCTGACTTCTAAAGGGGGCAACTACCTACCTGGCTACTAAAGGGGGCACTACCTGGCTTCTAAAGGGGGCAACTACCTACCTGGCTTCTAAAGGGGGCAACTACCTACCTGGCTACTAAAGGGGGCAACTACCTACCTGGCTACTAAAGGGGGCAACTACCTACCTGGCTACTAAAGGGGGCAACTACCTGGCTTCTAAAGAGGGGAACTACCTACCTGGCTTCTAAAGGGGGCAACTACCTACCTGGCTACTAAAGGAGGCACTACCTGGCTTCTAAAGGGGGCAACTACCTACCTGGCTTCTAAAGGGGGCAACTACCTACCTGGCTACTAAAGGGGGCAACTACCTACCTGGCTTCTAAAGGGGGCAACTACCACCTGGCTACTAAAGGGGGCACTACCTGGCTTCTAAAGGGGGCAACTACCTACCTGGCTACTAACGGGGGCAACTACCTACCTGGCTACTAAAGGTGGGCACTACCTGGCTTCTAAAGGGGGCAACTACCTACCTGGCTTCTAAAGGGGGCTATTACCTGGCTACTAAAGGGGGCAACTACCTACCTGCCTACTAAAGGGGACAACTATCTACCTGGCTTCTAAAGGGGGCAACTACCTACCTGGCTTCTAAAGGGGGCAACTACCTACCTGGCTACTAAAGGGGACAACTACCTACCTGGCTACTAAAGGGGGCACTACCTAGCTACTAAAGGGGCAACTACCTACCTGGCTTCTAAAGGGGGCAACTACCTACCTGACTTCTAAAGGGAGCAACTACCTACCTGGCTTCTAAAGGGGCCAACTACCTGGCTTCTAAAGGGGGCAACTACCTACCTGGCTACTAAAGGGGGGCAACAACCTGGAGTCTAAAGGGGGGCAACTACCTGGCTAACAAAGGGGGCAACTACCTGACTACAAAGGGGGCAACTACCTGGCTTCTAAAGGGGGCAACTACCTGACTACAAAGGGGGCAACTACCTGGCTACAAGGGGGCATCTACCTGCCTGTAAGGGGCACTATCTGGTTATGGGGGGCTACTACCTGGCTATAAGGGCATCTACCTGGCTTTCTTCCAAAGCCATTATGCAGTTAGGCGGAGTGGGTGTGGCTTTTTAAGGGGCGTGTCACACCAAAAGATGGGCGTGTCCATGCAAATTTTTGCCGCGGCGCGCTACACGAGCCGCCCTCTTTAATCTCCTGCTTTTCCATTTTCAAAAGTTGGCAACTATGGTATAAATGTTGTTATTTTTGCCTGCCTGTAGCCTCTATATACCTGCCTGTGGCCCCCATACGCCTGCCTGTGGCCCCATACTCCTGCCTGTAGCCACTATATACCTGCCTGTGGCCCCATACGCCTGCCTGAGCCCCCATACGCCTTCCTGTGGCCCCATACGCCTGCCTGTAGCCCCTATATATCTGCCTGTGTCCCCCATACGCATGCCTGTAGCCCCATACGCCTGCCTGTGGCCCCCATACGCCTGCCTGTGGCCCCATACGCCTGCCTGTAGCCCCTATATACCTGCCGGTGGCCCCATACGCCTGCCTGTGGCCCCCCCTATACCCCTTTGTCCCCCCAAATCCCCTGCCTGGGGGCCCACTTTATGCCTGCTGTGGCCCCTATGCCTCCCTTTGTGGCCCCTTTTCGCCTCCTGGGGCCCCCTATACGCCTGCCTGTGGCCCCCATACCCCTGCCTGAACCCCTATATCCCCTGCCTTTGGCCCAAACCCCTCCCCTTGGCCCGTTTCCCGCCTCCCTTGGCCCCCTTTACGCCTGCCCTTTTGGCCCCCTTTTACCCTGCCTGAGCCCCCCTTTACCCTGCCGTGGGCCCCATACGCCCCCCCGTGGCCCCCAAAACGCTTTTTTCCCTGGGGGGGGGGCCCCAACGTCTGTCTGTGGCCCCCTATGCCTGCCTGTGGCCCCCTTCCCGCTTTCCTGAGCCCCAGACTCCCCTGCCTTTGGCCCCCTTATGCCTGCCTGGGGGCCCCTAAAAGGGCCTGCCGGTGGCCCTTACGCCTGCCTTTTGGCCCCTATATCCCTGCCTGGGGGGCCCCAAATACCCCTGCCTGGGGCCCCCTAAAAAACCCTGCCTGTGGCCCCTATACCTGTTGTACCCCTATTTTGGCCTGCATGTAGCCCCTATATCCCTGCCTGTTGCCCCAAAAACGCCTACCTGTGGCCCCATCCCGCCTCCCCGGGGGGGCCCCCTACATGCCTGCCTGTGGCCCCTTTTTCGCCTGACTGAGCCCCCATATGCCTGCCTGTGGCCGCTTTACACCTCCCTTGGGCCCCAATATCCCTTGCCTGGGCCCCTATAGACTCCCTGGGGGCCCCCATACCCCCTTCCCTGTGGCCCCTAACCCTGCCTGTGGTCCTATAGGCCTTCCTGTTCCCCCTATATGGGGGGCCCCCCCCCCCGGCCCCAAAGCCGGGGGGGGGGGGGTGTTGGGGGGGGGGAAATTAAGGGGGGGGGGGGCCCCGGGGGGGGGGGGGGGGGGGGGGGGGGGGGGGAACTGTGGGCCCCAAAAAAACGCCCCCCCTGTGGCCCCCATAAGGGGCCTCCCGGGCCCCCCATAGGCCTCCCGGGCCCCCCATACGCCTGCCTGGGGCCCTTTAAAACGCCTGCCTGGGGCCCCCCAAAAATGCCGGCCTTTTCCCCCCTTTAATGCCTAAACCCCCCAACAACGCCGCCGGGTTGGCCCCCTTAAAAACCCCTGCTTGGGGCCCCCCCAAAAAAACGCCTGCCTGTGGCCCCATCCCCGGGGGGCCCTGAGCCCCCATCCCGCCGGGCCTTTCGGGGCCCCCTTTATCCCCTGCCTGGGCCCCCTTCCCCTTTTTTTCCCCATCCCTTCCTTTCCCCTTTTTTCTCCCCTGCCTTTTTGGCCCCATACGCCTGCCGGGGCCCCCCATACCCTGCCTGGGCCCCCATCCCGGTTGGGGGGGCCCCCAAATACCCCTCCTGGGCCCCCCCAACCCCGGCCAGAGCCCCCTTCGCCTCCTGTGAATCGCCCCTGTGGGAACCCCCAAAGGCCCGCTGGGGGCCCCATATCCCCTTAACCGTGGCCCTTTAAACCCTGGCTGGGGGCCCCATACGCCTCCCTGTGGGCCCCCATACGCTTGTCTGGGGGCCCCATACGCCTGCCTGTGGCCCCCATATCCTCCCTGGGGGCCCCCATATTTTTGGCCTGGGGCCCCATTACGCCTGCCTGGGCCCCCCATACCCCCTGCCTGTGGGCCCCTTTTCCTGCCTGTCCCCCTATAACCCTGCCTGGGGCCCCTTTTCCCGGGTGCCTGAGCCCCAAATAAGGGCGGCCTGAGCCCCAAATCCCCTTCCCTGGGGCCCCCAAAAGCAATATACCTGCCCTGGGGGCCCTTTTACTTTTATCCCCTCCTGTCTCCCCTTTTAACTCCCTAAAGGCCCCTAGGGGCTAAAACCCCGCCTAAGGTGACCCCTATATCATATAAGGGCCTGAGTGCCCCTATATCAAATATACCTCCCTAAAGTAAACCCATGTCTATATCCCTCCCTTTGAGTCCCCTATTTTTTTTTATCCCTCCCCTTGTCAAAGGGGGAAATATACTTTTACCCTTTCCTGACGAGAGAGCATATTTATATCCCTGTCTTTTTTGAGGGAATTTAAATATACCTAAAATTTAAAGGGGAGTTTAATGGAAATGTGGGGTTTTCTAAGTTTATTTGTGCCCAAAAATTACAGGGCCCGAGTTTTGGGCCCGGGAGAATCGCATAAAGGGTGTGGCCCCCGGATGGAGAAAAAAAAGGGAAAAGGTGAACGACGTGATCGGGAAAAGCCCGTCCCCGGGGGAGCTACAAAATGAAACCCTCTGTGAAACCCCCTTTAAAAATTTTCGGCGGGCCCTTTATTTAATCAACTATTTACCCTCCCCACTATATGGCCCCCTGTAGGGGGCGGTAATTTTTAAATTCGGAGCCTTTGTGTACAGCGAAGGTCCCTTTGTGGGGGTGGCGATTCGGGAAGGGGGTTTTCGGGAGGATTATTTGACCCTTAAGTAGAAATTTGTTTTTTGGGTCTTGGTTTTGTGGGAGTTTTTTTTTAGTAACAATCATTCGTTGGAAATTTTGCTCCATGTATCGGGGGATTTTTTTAGTGACTGTTATTTAGGGATATTACACTGTCATACTGAGGGGAGCGATTTTGAAAAAAGCAATTTTGTAAAGGCTTGATTTTCATTGTGCAGTGACTGCTGAGGAGATGGACTGGAGCTATGTGGAATATGCAGAAAATTAGTGACAGAGGTGAGACGAATTAGTGTGTGTGGGGGGGCATTTTTTCGGGAGTGAGAGGGGGCCCCATTGGCTGTACTTGCCTAGGGCACCAAAATGCCTTGTCCCGGCCCTGGGCCCACTTATATGTTAAAAAATAGGAACTAGGAATGGGTGGAGGTCCCATTTGACTGCAGGATGCAGGGACTGATAACCACTGAAGAACAGATTGGTGATTCTGTTCAGTAATGAGATGCACAGGGAACTGAGCAAGCAATGTCAGCCCAGTCCTGCAACTGATGATGTGTTTGCTTGTGTGTTGTCCAGAGCACTGAAAGAAGTGCCTTGTCTCATACCTCTGTCTCCACTTCCTACACCCCTCCCTGCTCGCTCACCACCTATAGTTCTCACCATGTTCAAAAGCTAAATATTATAGCTCTACGCGTGGCACAAGGTGTATGTAATAAAAAAGAGAGAAGTGTACATATATGTGGATCACAATAACGCACTGGTATATTTCAGAGTTATATGGACTTAATATCTGACAAAATTACACTTTTTGAGTAAGATTTAGCAACAGAGAGAACTCTATTTCCTGGATATATATCTGTATGACAATAACACACGGTATATTTGAAAGGTGTTTCACTCCCAAAACTGCTAAAATGAACTTTTTTCCATTCAGTATCATTTTCACCAACCAACCACTATTTAGAATATATTTCTTTATATAAGAGATTTGGAGACGGTGTGTTATAAAATTATTTCACCCTCAATATCGCAAAAACTGAACTTTTGGGCACTGAGTATGATTTAGTAAATCCAAGCACTCTGTATAATATACTGTATATCCATGTATATAAGAGTTAGGCGTTATGTGATCCTGCAAATGTCACCAAATAACAGCTTCTGGGTGTGGGAAAGATGCAACCAGCAATACCAAACTCCCTAACTATTGAAGTCTATGGAGAGGAAAAAGCTATCTAACTAAGTCTTGATTTCCTAAGCTTGCTGCACACTCCTCTAACTAACTGCCTAACTAATCTAAATAGTAGCTTTTCCTGTCTAAAATCGCTAATAAACAAATCTTGTGCCTGCATGCAAGCAAGCAAACAGAGAGCAGTCTGTGCAACACAGAGAGTGAGCTGAAAATGGCATTCAGAATGCACTACAGTGAAATATACAGTATGTAACAAGGTCATTTGATTTGAGCAGCCAATGAGAGCCCTATACCTCAGCGATGACGTTCCTGACACTTCTCTGTGCTCTGCACTGATTGGGTGGCCACCAAAAGTGCAGAAAGGAGCTGAAAACTATTAAAATAGCGTGTCGAACGTCATGGCGAACTCGAACACAGTTCGATTCGAGTTCGAGAAAATCGAGATTTTCGACTCAAACTTAACTTTTCTCGAACGGGTTGATCAACACTAGTAATGACCACTCACATTCAGTGGCTTAAAATCCACCCCAGTGCTACCAAGCTGAGGAATCTTGAAGTCTATCATCCTGAACTGCCTGTACCTGTAATCACACGTCAGCCCTAGGTTAGGTTATGCTGAATCTAGTTGTTTTCCAGTGATTGTCCCTGTATTTTTTGTCTTGTATACTACTTTATATTAAGCTTGGATTTATAGAGTCTCAGTGCATTACTGTGTATGTATTACTAGGTTATGACAGGTTCTTCACTTAGTCTTCACTACTACAGTAGGTTATACTAGGACTTGAATAGCCTCGGTTCACTACTGTGTTCACTACTGTGTATTTACTACCAGGTTATGCTATGTCACATATTGCTTACTTGCTCCACTCTGTATTCATTACTATGTAATGCTGGGACTTGTTGTACCTCAATGTTCCACTGTGTGTAATTAACTATTACTATGTTTTGGAAAACATAGTTTGTAGAATCCCATATCTGATAAAATATATGTTAAAATTTACAGATTTATTTCCACGATTTTAAAGTTTGCAAGCTTCCACCTGACTTTTGCACTCTGAATAAGAGCTTAATGAAAGCTCGAAACGCATTATTTGTACTGGAGGTTGCTTCATAGCAAGACTTTTAATTGTTGAAATAAATATATGAATTTCAAGATTTTTTTTTTACAGATGCTGGACTATGTTTTCTATTTTGTTCCATCTGGAAGTCTGAGGGGATATTCCTGCACCAATACTGAATTGAATCGAGGTGTGTTTGAGGTGGCAGTAAGGTATATTTTTTATTGCTAGTTTTTCCTGGGACTCCACTTTGTATTTTTTCATTACTAGGTTATGCTGAAATTTGTATTGTCTCAAAACTACGCTGAATACTTATACATCACTAGGTCCTGCTGGGATCTGCAATGCCTCCTGAGCTTCTATTTAGACATGTACTGATGGTTATTCTTGGACTTGTGGTGCCTCAACCCCCACTGTGTATTTATTTATTAGTAGGCTAGGCTTGTGAATTGTAGTATCCAAGTGTAGGCATATCACTTTAAGCAAAGTTTACTGCAGTTGTAGAAGGAGGAGGTGCCGGCATCAGAGATGAGTTAGTGCGGTAATGTGGTCCTCTGAGACCATATTTGTGTTGTGGAGTGCAGGGTGACCTTCGGCCTCTTTGTCGTCTCTCTTAGGCTATGTTCACACGGCTTAATTGCAGGATGTACTTCGCTCCACAATTATGCCGTGTGTACGGGGGCGGGAGCTGGGCTGGGGGCGGCAGCCCGCTGGCCCCATAGACATTCATTATGCTCGGTGCGTATACGCCGTGAATAATTGACATGTCACTTCTCTCCGTATTGTCCGAGCGGGGAGAGGAGACGTAATGCATAGTTCTCTATGAGAACTGTGGATTACCGTAATGACTGGGACATATTTCAGCCCGTAATTCGCGCCGTACTGCGCGAATTACGGGCTGAAATATGTCCCAGAATAAGCCGTGTGAACATAGCCTTATAGATACCGAATCGTTTAGAAAAACAGATTCAGAAAAGAATCAATTTGTCTCTGGAGCAAATATTACATTTCAAAGGTTACTGCAGAATAGATCATTGTCACAGTGAACAACTTACAAGGGCACAAAACCCCCAAACTGATCCTGCACCGAAAAATTACAGGGTGACTTACTACAAAATGCATAATTATCAAACATTTTCTCGAAATCTCAAAACCTGCAGTCACTTAAAGCCAACTTTACATAAAACAGGATCTATGCAATCTTAGATCCTGTTCTCAGTTGAAGTTGGAGTGATAGAGTTGTCAAAGTAGCAGCAGGTGCCGATGTATCAGAAGTGGCCATCCCATGTATCTAAACCAGGCATCCCAAAACTGTGGCCCTACAGCTGTTGGGAAACTACAACTCCCATCATGCATTTATATAATCTACAAAAGTGGGCATGATGGGAGTTGTAGTTTGCCAACAGTTGGAGGGTCGCAGTTTGAGGATGCCTGAATTCTAAACGCCCCTAGACTTAAGTCATCACCATCACCAACACCAAAAACAAAAATGTAGGATTGCTCTGCTTGTAAAAGTATCTGGGGTATAAAAAAAAATATATATTATAATAATTAGAAAAAAAATAGACAATTAAATGTATTTCACTTTGGTTCTGCCACATTCCACCCATATCTGGGTCTAGGGATAGGGGTGCAGAGGAAACAGTCGTTCCTGGCCCTTTATTTCTGATAGGAACTTAGGCCAATCCGGAGCTGTTTTAACAGCATTATGGGCCCCTGAGCAGAGCACTGCAGTGGGCCCTGCCCAAATACATGACATCACAACAGGTCATGCCTGTAGTCACCCCCCCAAACACACCCATATTATCACGTCACTTATATCTGGACACCGGCAGCCTGCAGCCTACAAGACTGATTGGCAGGGCAGGGAGCCTTTTGCTCCCTTCTCCACCATGTTTTTTTATATGTTTACATCCTTCTTTGTATCCTAAAAACACACAAACAGTAAAATAAGCAAAGGCAACAAAGGGATATAGGGTATGTTTCGGGTATTCCTGGCACAAGCATATTCCACCTGGGGCCCCCTACACTTATGGGAGCCCCGGGCAACTGCCTATTGTGCCCAATGGAAAAGAAGGTCCTGGGCCCATTTGTCACATGAGAATTCATCAGAATCATTAATGGCATATGATAGGTGGAGGACCTGATGGAGATTTTACTCTGAGGTCCAAAAGCTTCAAGTTACTCTTCTGCACCCAAATTTTTCCAGCTCCAGGGGATCTTATCTGAAGTGTCTGATACATTGGGAGAGGTTTACTAATATGAGTAATGAAAAGGGAGAAGGGGAAGAGCTGGCAGCAATCAGCAGTCAGCTACTTAATATCCCCAAAGGACCTCCAAAAATTAGAGCTGGAATCTGATAGGCCACAATAGATAGGTTCTTCCATTTTCACTGAAAGGGAACCTGTCATATTGAACCTGCTATCTGATCTTCTGACCCCATGTTATAGAGCCAAAAGAGATAAGAAGATTGATATATAGCTCTGTAAGGAAAAATTCAGTTGAACCTGTCATTTATTCAATTACATTTCTGCTTATTTTTGGTTAACGAGTCTAGTGGGCGGTGTTATCAGTGATTAGCAATATTTCTAGTAACAGTGCACATACAGTGATAACTGTCCATCACTGATAGGACCGCCCACTGGACTCAACCCAGAATAATCATGGATTTAAATGAATAAACTACAAGATCCACTAAATCTTTCCCCACAAAGCTATAGATCAATCAGCTCAGCTCCTCCTACTTTATAACATGCTCAATGTGACCGGTTCTCATCAATCTAGTTTTGATCATACAAGTCAAGATCTCCAAAAGGCTCAAAGCTGTCAGTGAGTTGTAAACATGTCCAACTGATAGGTGTGTGATGTGTTACAAGAGGTGGGACATGTTTCTGCTCATAGAGACCTCCAGCTGTTTTGTAGAGCCTTATATGCCAGGCAATGCTCCCTGGGAAAAAGTGTATGTAAATTAGCTCATAGCAACCAATCAGAGCTCAGAGCAACCAATCAGAGTCCATAGCCAACAATCAGAGCTCATAGAGACCAATCAGAGCCCATATCAACCAATCAGAGCCCATAGCCAACAATCAGAGCCTAGAGCAACCAATCAGAGTTCACAGCAACCAGTCATAGCTTATAGCAACCAATCATAGCTCATAGCAATCAATCAGAGCTCACAGAAACCAGTCATAACTTATAGCAACCAATCAGAGCCCACAGCAAACAATCCGAGCTCACAGCAACCAATCAGAGTCAATGGCAACCAATCAGAGCCCATAGCAACCAATCAGAGCTTATAGCAACCAATCAGAGTCAATGGCAACCGATCAGAGCCCATAGCAACCAATCAGAGCTTATAGCAACCAATCAGAGTCAATGGCAACCAATCAGAGTTCATAGCAACCAATCAGAGATCATAGCAACCAATCAGAGTTCATAGCAACATATCAGAGCCCATTGCAACCAATCAGAGCTCATAGCAACCAAGAACATCCCCTAGCAACTAATCAGAGCTCATAGCAACCAATGAGAGTTCATAGCAACCAATCAGAGCTCATAGCAACCAATCAGAGCCCATAGCAACCAATCAGAGCCCATAGCAACCAATCAGAGCTCATAGCAACCAGTCACAGCTTATAGCAAGCAATCAGAGCCAATAGCAACCAATCAGAGCTCATAGCAACCAATCAGAGCTCATAGCAACCAATAACATCACCTAGCAACCAATCAGAGCTCATAGCAACCAATCAGAGCTCTTAGTAACCAATCAGAGCTCATATTGACCAATCAGAGCTCATAGTGACCAATCAGAGCTCCCTTTTCAGTTTTTCAGAGCACTATATGAAATGAAAGGGGAACCCTGACCGGTTACTATGGGCAACAAAGACAGTCTTAGACCCAGACAGTTTTCCTATATGTCCCCCTAAGTGTAGCTAGTTGTAGATTTTTACTTCATACATATGGTGAGGTACAAGCATCCCAGTATAGCTTCAAACCCCCACAGGTACATAGTTATGGTGTATAATAGCAACCTGGTCATGGGTAAATACTGACTGTTATTAAAGGTGCATGATAACAAAAATGGAGCTTTCAAAAAATATCATCAAAGGAAATCTCCACGGCATCATTGCTCAAACATTAGTAAGAATATGAGCACCGGTAGCAGAATGTCCTATTCTCTGAGCAGGAATGGATGTCCAGTAGTAGATTAGCAGCAATCAGGATCTTGAAGAATCAATGACAATGGAGGTTTGCTGGGTAACATACTTGTGCTTAGAGAATGTAACATCAGGAAGCTTCTTTTCTGTAGCCAATAGATGGTGCCATAGTAAAAGGATTGGAATATTATGGTCATTGTATAGTTACCTGCTGTTACATAGTTACCATAGTTAGTAAGGTTAAAAGAAGATATATGTGCATCTAGTTCAACCATGGTTGGGGAAAGATGTGGATGAAGGTGGTGGGGGGGAGGGAATTTGTAGAATTGTTTGTACAAATGAAGGAAGCACCTTCAGGTATCTGGAAATTTTACCCAAGCATGATCCAGACTTCTGCAAGTCCCCAATTCTCTTCCTGATATCCTGGCTGATTTCTTTAGACTTTCCCACGATGTTACACACAGAAGCAGTGTGTTTCTGGTGTGTAATATAATACATACACAGGTGTGTCTCTAATTAACTCTGTAGCTTCCAAAGACATGACCTTATCATATGGGCTGCCCTAAAGTGCTTAACCCTTTAATCCAGGGGTTCCCAAACTCCAGTCCTCACGCCCCACCAACAGGTCATGTTTTCTGGCTTCCTTCGCAGTGCACAAGTGATTTAATTATTGTCAGTGCATTCTGTGGGAAATCCAGAAAACATGACCTGTTGGTGGGGCGTGAGGACTGGAGTTTGGGAACCCCTGCTTTAATCCCTCCAAAAAAAAAAAAATGACTCTTCATTTTTCTCCTCCTCGCCTTCCAAAAGCCATAATGTTTTTATTTTTCCACCTACATAGACATATGAGGGCTTTTATTTTGCGGGACAAGTTTTACTTACTAACGATGTCATTTGTCGTACTACAGAATATACTGGGAAAGTTCAAAAAATTTTTAAGTGGGGCAAAATGTGAAAAAAATTTACTTGCGCCATGTTTGCAGGAGATTTGTTTTTGCGGCATTCAATCTTCGGTAAAAGTGATGTGCTATCTGTATTCTACAGATTGATACGCATTCGGCAATAGCAAACATGTAGGGTTTCCGTTATGTTTTGGTGGCGTAAAAAAAAATTCCAAACTTTTTTATTTTTGAAATTTGCGCCATGGCGCCATTTTGTACGACCAATAACTTTTTTGCACTAACACCTACGGATGTGAGTGAGGGGCATTTTTTGCAGGCTGAAGTGTACTTTTTATTGCTAGCAGTTTGGAATACATGCAACTTTTTTGATCACTTTTATTCCATGAAATCACCAAAAAACATGCAATTTTGGCGTTTGGAATTTCTTTTCTTCTACGGTGTTCAGTGTACGGACTAAATGATGTTATATTTGAATAGATAGGACTTTTTTCAGATGCAGTGATAACAAATATGTGTAACTTTTTATTATTGTATTTATTTTATTTGTAAAATGGCGAAAGGGGGTGATTTGAACTTTTAATATTTTTTTTTATACTTTAAAACCTTTTTTCATTTTTAAACTTTGACTTTGAGTCCTCCTAGGGCGCTTCACCACTAGGGGGCGCAATCATTAATACAGCCTAAAGCATTGCATAGACAGTGAATTAGAGTGTACCAAGATGGTGGTTTCCCCTCTTCCTGCCTGTAGCCTGAAGTGGGGTGAACGAAAACATGGCAGCGATGGAAGCCTTCACAGGGCGTCCCGCTGCCATGTTCAATGATCGGATCCCCGCGGCGCCGCCACCCCCCGTGCTGTAACCGCCAAGGGTTAGCTGCAATTAGCCGCCAAAACCCGGCGTCCAGGTGGGTTAAAAGGTTAAAGGCAGAGTAATCCTAGTGTGTGTAAACTCTTGACTTTTCAGGAAGTAATAAAAATGCCTTAAAAAATTCTCTCTCTTATTATTCTGGGATTTAGCAAATATAAATTATTTTGGTTCCTAATTGACCTAAAACGGGGAAGGTTTATTCTGATTTCATGTCAGAGAGTGAGAAAAATCTGCAGATGGGGCTTTTTATATAGAGGGGATGGAAACTTCTGGATTCAACTGTAGTTATTTCCAATCATTGTCTTTACACCCCGGAGTGTGTGTGTTTTTGTCCTGGTTATTGCTGCTGTTCGGTCTTGCTGGTTCATTCTAGTCTATTTACATTCTCTCTGTAATTCTAAAAATCCTTAACTTTGTGGCAAATCAAGTTTATGGTCAATGTTTCTTTTTTGCTGTGTTCAGTCTTGGGTTGTGTCTGAGTCTTGGAGTCCTCCTGTTTGTGTTAGGGTCAGTTGAAGTTTTTGGATTATCTTTAGAAATATTGTCAGGAACAAAGAAGGACAGAGGTGTTTGGTGCGATGGTCAGAATTAAGGTTAGATCTACAGAAATATACACAAGCACATTACACCAATACAGGTTTTCTGGTTACAAACAGTTATACATACAGCCTGAACTGATTAAACAAATGTGAGAAATGCACTCTGCTTCCTCCTCTGTTATCAGGCAGGAGGTAGAGGGGGAGCAGAGTGCATTCCTCACATTTGTTTAATCATTTCTTGCTGTATTTATAACTGTTTACACCAATACAGGTGTTCTGGATATAAGGAGCTTGTGGAGGCAGGAGAACTGACCATTGCAGGAGGTCTGCAGAGCTGTGACATCCTCTCTGTGTATAAGGCTGTGTTATATGGGTGGAGGGAAAGTGAATCTAGCAGCTAGAGACTCAGTAATTGCCCAAATACTTCACATAAAACTATCACTGGAAGAAGGGGCATAGAGAACACAGACACAGACAGTAGCCATTTACACTTTCATTTTACACAGCTTATAGGGAAGAGAGTGCAGGCAGCCAATCACAGCACAGGGGGTGTATCCCATCCAGGGGGCATGTCCCAACGGCGCTGAATGAATAATCATGCAGCCAATCACAGCTAAGGGGGCGTGACCAGGCCACTTGCTGCAGAAATGGCTCTAGACACGCACAGACTAACTCATAACTGATATACTTAATTATTTAGGTAATGCAAACCATTTGCAAAAGTTCTTATTTTTACTGTCCCCCATCTTTACAGATATGATCTTTGTAGCGAGAAAACCCCTTTAAGTGACATCAGCAATAGACAGGGATGTAGTGGAGCTGAACTTTCTTTTAACTGTTTCTTTTTGGTGAACCCTGATAACTCATTGGGTAAAGTTAACTCATGTCTACCTGAAGCCCAATAGAAAGCCTAGGATGACCTTTTATTTCATCTCCATAAGAAGTGCTAGTGATAAACTCAACTCTGCTGTATCTGCTGTATCTGACACGTTTACCTCTGCTACCCCTAAACATATTGTTACAGTTTCTTAGTAACTGAACATTAATGGATCCTAATCCTGGTGAACATAAACCATAGAAATTGACATTAAATTAGAATTTACCTGGGACTGTCAGCACGGCCTGAGCACAGATGAGCAGTAGGAGCTTCATTGGTGAAGCGGGTTCTGATGTGTGTCAGCTTCTTCCCATGTGCTCCACAATAACACACTCCAGGCACTAATCCTCAGGGGGATATGAATAGGACACAGGTGTTTTGGAGAGATAGACAGGTGTCAAGTATCACATGAGTCAAAAAATAAGTAAAACCTGAATAAACAGTATAGAATTTCTTATCTGTAGCAAAAGTGGATGCTCTGTGTGAGCACTTAGAGCGACATGTAGGAAGGAAGGCGCGTCAAAGTGAATTGTTGAGTCTCATTTTCAGTGTATAATGCGCCTGAATGTATGAAAGTGTTTTTTGTGTGATTATAAATGGAGTCTAAAGTTCCCGCCCTTCGTCTGTGTGTTTGCCGCATTACGGAACTTAGGCGCATTAGTAATGCCCCAAACATGTATAAAGGCCATAGATAGGCTGGAAATAAGAGAAAAGTCATTAGAATAGCATGTCAGTGATAGAAACTATGGAACTGATCCTGCTTGGTGGACCACAGGTCCCAGCAATACCTGTGCTGTGCTGGTTCTTGCTGTATGTAGACTAAAGGGTCAGAGCAGCAAAAATACATTTCAAATTTAATGTAGTAAAAATATTAAATATAAAAATCTGAACAACATCATCAATGGGTTTTCAATGTAAAATTTGTTTTACATTCTATTAATTTAAAATACATTTTATAGGAGATATTTTTGGAATATTATATATTTTATATTAATTTATATCATCATATTTTTCATTAAATTTGAATGATTATATTTTATACAGTTTGATAATTATCAGAAATTACTTTTTATTATTGCACTGGTGGAAGTTGAGAAATATTGGAAATTTTTGCCCCTTACAGCACATCTATCTCCACCTCGACTCCCTATGTATGGCGCGTCGTTTGGCTAAGTTTGGAGCACTAAGCGCTAGCCCCAACACTTAGTAATGCGCCAAAGATGAGGGGGCGTTCTGGGGAGTTGTCGCACCACATTTGGACTATTACACACATTTATGAATGTGGGATGGTAAAACTAGGTTCAATACTGTTCCAGCAGCCAGACCAATTTAAATGTGGTCTGCCAGAGCCCAAAGTTTTTGTAGTGGAACTAGATTTGAAAAACGCAGAAACAAGGCCATACTCACAGCTCAACTGAACCCAGTAAAGAGGCAACACTGGCCCCTATGCTACTTGGGAAAGATAAACAGGTGCAGCTGATTGCTAGCAATAGCTCACATACCCCACCACTAGGGGAACACTTAGACTGCACATTGAATTGATACCTGTTCACACCAGTATGCAGAAAAGCCACAGTATAATACATAAGGAGTATGGCCTTGTTTCTGTGTTTTTTGAGCAATCTCCCTTTTTTTCTGTGGTTTTTTCTTTTTTTTTATTTTGGAACTAGATTTACCATTAGGGCAAAAAAGAAAAAAATCCATTATTTCTCAACTTATCCCAGTAAAATAATAAAAAGTAATTTGTGATAATTATCAAACTATAGAAAATTACACAATATACAATTACCAATAAATTCTATAATATAAAATATTATATCATATAAAAATAATATTGAATTAAGGAATACAAATGAATAAAGCCAATACAGCATCTATGGTATATCCTGTTCTCAGTTGGAGTTATCGTAGTAATATCAGTGACTACACATTGCACATTTCTCAAATTATATCATTTAAATTAATTAATGGTAATTATCAAACTATATAACATTAAATAATTTAAAATTAAAATTAAGTTATATAATATCCAAAGAATATAAAGTTTAGAATTTATATAAAATGATGTAATAAAAATTAATATTAAATTAATTAATCTAAGTTAATTAAACCAAGACAGCATTTGCTTTAAATCCCATTCTCAGGCATGTAGTTAGAGTCAGCGTAGCATTATCAGTGATTACAAACACATCTTAGCAGGCTAGAAATCAAACAAAAGCCATTAGAACAGCATGTCAGTGAATAGAAACTATGGTAGTGATCTTGCTTGGTGTACCACACATCCCAGTGAGACCTGTGCTGTGCCGGCTATGGCTTTATGTAGAATAAAGACCGACCCACTGACCTACATTTTGATTAATGAAAATTAACGTACAATGCAAAAGTACCAAAAATTGTATTTTAATTATAAAAAAATGAAAAATATATAAATCCTAACAAAATTTTATTAACTGCTTTAAACTCTATAGAGAAGAACAGAAGCTCCTAAACGTTAATCATGCTGTTAAATGTTTATCTTCCTACTACGTCACATCCCTCTCCCTGTGTCAATCTCATCTTGGGGTTAGAATGTTGCAAGAGATAAGTAGCCATTACTGTCAATCATAGTTAAGAACTGTAACATCTGTATTCAAACTGTTCTCTTCTCTATAGAGACTCGTGCAATTCATTGAGCTGATTTTCTGATAAAAATTAAATATACTAATAATAAAATTTTATTCTGATTTTAATATTTGTCTTGTTTTATAATTAAAATCTTACAAAATAATTTGTTTCCTACTTTTATATTGTATGTTCAAAATACAAAATCTGATCAGCACATCCATTTTGAAGAATAAACGTGTAGGTGCACACTGTTGTGGCAGCAAAAGCTATGCAAACACAATACAATATCAGTAGCACTCTATAATCACTAAAAAACAGTCAAAGAGGACATAAGAAGTTTTGGAACAGCATTTCTACTAATATGAAATATATGAAAAAAATGTGAGGTTCTTAGTGTACATTTTTGATCAAAACTGTAAATGCCCACCTACCGCGGCAAGGTGACTTCAATTCAAGTGGGAACCTATCCTACATGTTATCTCTCTTGGTGTCTGTCAGACCTCCACGCTTCAAGGTTAGAAGGTTCCTGCTATAAACCTGATCTGAGTAAAAAACCTGTGCAGGTAGGTGGAGTGCATAAACCAAGCTGGGGTCTAGCCACCTCTCCATACAAATAGTCAAAATACAAAATCTGATTAGCACATCCGCTTTGAAGAATAAACGTGTAGGTGCACACTGTTGTGGCAGCAAAAGCTATGCAAACACAATACAATATCAGTAGCACTCTAGATATACTGAAAAACAGTAAAAAGGACATAAGAATTTTTGGAGCAGCATTTCTGCTACTGTGAAATATATGAAAAAACTTGAGGTTCTTAGTGTACATTTTTGATCAAAACTGTAAATGCCCACCTATCGCGGCAAGGTGACCCCAATTCAAGTGGGAAACTACGCTAAGTGCTACCGCTCTAGGTGTCTGTTCAGTCCTCTACATTTCAAGGTTAGAAGGTTCCTGCTATAAACCTCATCTGATTAAAAAACCTGTGCAGGTGGGCGGAGTGCATAAACCATGATGAGGACTACCACTTCCCCATACAAACAGCCAAAATACAAAATCTGATTAGCACATCCGTTTTGAAGAATAAACGTATAAGTTCAGGCTGCCCAATATCCAGGAAATATTTCAATAGAAAACTGTTAATAATAAAGATATTCCACTACAATGTCTACACTAAGTCTTGGTGAATTTTATCCAGTATTCTTTATAGAGCTTGTGTGTGTTCGCCCGCGGGGCCCCCCCCTGCTCCCCCTGTGAATTTACAGCAGTAGATGCTCCTTTAAAATTCTCTAGCTAACTATATAAAATCTTCCAATCTCTAATCTAACTAAATTGTAAGGATCACAGCTAACAGTAGAGCTTTCTCTGTGAAGAAATAGACTAATTTCGCTGAGCTGTTTGGCCACAGGCAGAGCGCAGGTCCTATCCCTATGAGACGATGAGAGACACTGAGGCTGAAACAGGAAACTCTGTTCTATGTAAAACGAGGTCATGTGATTTTTCCAGCCAATCACAACCATACACATCCCAGTCATGACGTCGCACACACATCTCACCCTGCTCTATTCTGTAATCTGATTTGCTGGCCGCCAAAATGACAGGAAGCGGCGAAAAAGGCGCGATCTTAATAGATGATGCACAGATTTTAACCTAAATTATCGCATGATCTAAAAAATCCGATCACCATAAAAAACTGTGCCGATTTCAACTTTGTCGATAATAATCGCTCAACACTAATATTAAAGATCTTACAAAAACAAGTCACTTTGCAATATATGTCCATCAACAGTGTCCTACCTCTTCCAGAATATCCACTCTTGTATGAGCTGCATCAGCTTCTTAGGTCGCTATAGCTACAGACCTGTTTGATCTATCTCATATCTATCTATCTCATATCTATCTATCTATCTATCTATCTATCTATCTATCTATTATCTATCTATCTATCTCTTATATCTATCTATCTATCTATCTATATGTCTGTCTGTCTGTCTGTCTGTCTGTCTGTCTATCTATCTATCTATCTATCTATCTCTCTGTCTGTCTGTCTGTCTGTCTGTCTATCTATCTCATATCTATCTATCTATCTAAAAAATATTCAAAGAAAATTCAGGGGTTTGCGGCGCACATAACCAGTGGCTAAAAAAGCACTTCGAAATATATTATACGAAGTGTTCTGCTTTATTAAAATAAGCGAGGAAATTTTCATCCACCCGCTACATAAAAATCAGACAGACACTGCTACAGCCTTACGCGTTACGCGCCTACACTAGCGCTTCATCAGAGGCTGTAGCAGTGTCTGTTTGATTTTTATGTAGCGGGTGGATGAAAATTTCCTCGCTTATTTTAATAAAGCAGAACACTTTGTATAATATATTTCGAAGTGCTTTTTTAGCCACTGGTTATGTGCGCCGCAAACCCCTGAATTTTCTGTGAACATTTTTTATATTTAACAACAAGGTTGCATTTTAAATACCGGTGACTTTCACTTACCCATGATGCCTCTGATGAAGCTGTTGTGGCAGCAAAAGCTATGCAAACAATACAATATCAGGAGCACTCTATAGGCACTAAAAACGGTCAAAAAAGGACATAAGAATTTTTGGGGGGCAGCATTTCTGCTACTGTGAAATATATGATAAAATTTGAGGTTCTTAGTGTACATTTTTGATCAAAGCTATATACGGTACTAGTACATATATAGTGTGTTAATTTTTGTTCATAAAAATTTAGGTTAGTGGGTCAGCTGCCATTATTCGACATACGGCAATAGTTGGCACATCACAGGTCTCGCTGTGATTGTGGTGCACCATGCAGGATCACTCCCATAGTTTCTATTCACTGACCTGCTGTTCTAACGCCTTTTCTTTTATTTCTTGCCTGCTCTGATGTGAACCACTGATGATACTATAATAATGGGATGTATGGTAGATGCTGGATTGGTTAATCAATTTAATATTTTTGATGATATAATTTTATATACATTTTATATGAGAAAATTATATTTTTGGGATATTATACATGAAAAATCTAGTCCATCTACCACAACTTCGGCTTCAGTCCGAAAACTTTTAACTTGGTCTGTATGGTACTGATAGTGCTGTTTGGCAAAACAGATTCATAAATGTGTCTAATCCTATGAATCTGATGTGACACACCCCCACAGTTTTGTCACAATCAAAAGTGCTGTGTCTGCTGCAGATTGCACCAAAGTTTGGATGAACGACTGTTCATAAATTTATGGAACAGGGCTACAACAGTTTTCTGGTACAAGATACTCCAAAAAAATTGTATGTACAATTAATGTATGTACAGTGACTGCACCAGCAGAATAGTAAGTGCAGCTCTGGAATATGATACAGGATGTAACTCAGGATAAGTACAGGATAAGTAATGTATGTACACAGTGACTGCACCAGCAGAAAAGTGAGTGCAGCTCTGCAGTATAATACAGGATGTAACTCAGGATAAGTACAGGATAAGTAATGTAATGTAGTTAGAACATAAAACCTGTAGGTTCACTTTCTCTGTAACCAGTGACAGGAGGTCCACAGAGACTATAATTATATACTTATGTTGTGAAGTTGAGTCACAGAGTAACAACCTATATGGCGCCCCCTGGGACTGGAGCTCAGCTCTCTATCACCCTATATCAGAAGCCTCCTTTATTATAAATCAGTACAAGTCCTGCTCCCTATAATCCTGTAATCAGGAAAAGTTGGATACAGATGTTCTGTGTGGATGAATGTTGAGCTCAGTTGACGTCTGTAGAGAATTCTCTGTATCCGTCCTTCTTCTCCTGTATCTTGATTACAGTCTTGGTTGATGACTTCTCCCTGGTGAATCGTGCGCCCGTCCTCAGCCTTAGTGATGTGAATGGCGGCCGCCCATGCAGCAGCAGCAGCTCGCAGTATGAAGCTTCTGGTCCTCACAGCCGGTGTCATATGTGGCCTCACAGCAGGAGGTAAGAGGTGACGGTGGTGACCTTATATCATGGAGGTTATACATTGTGTGAGCTGTAGACTGCAGAAGGAGAAGGTCTGACACCCTGCATGTGCAATGAGGGGAAGCTGTCAGCACCAGCTTGTTGATGGTTTCCAGGCAGCTAATCATAGCTGTAGTGACTTGTAGACTGCGCAGACTAAAAAGCATCAAATACTTGAAAATCTTGGGCCTCATGTACGAAAACTGTCTAGGTCTAAGACTTTTTTGATACCCATAGCAACCAGTCAGAACTCATAGCAACTGATCAGAGCCCATAGCAACCAATCAGAGCCCATAGCAACCAGTCAGAGCTCATAGCAACCAGTCAGAACTCATAGCAACTGATCAGAGCCCATAGCAACCAATCAGAGCTCATAGCAACCAATCAGAGTACATACAGCAAACAGATATCCAAATAACTGAAAAGTTCTCAGGACAAGGGGAAATGTGCTAGAGCGCTCAAGGGAATAAAAACTATCTAAGAAATAATAGTTTATTTTAAATGAACATTACGCGTTTCGCAAGTTAAACACTCGCTTCCTCAGATGTATCAACTGCTCAATTCAAACAACTTTATATACATTCTCATCTAAACACTAATTAAAACCAGATTAGATAATAGATTCAATCTGCATGTTAATTATAAACAACAACTCATCGATTAGTTGACTACTCACTAGTCCTGACAATATGGTTAATGATTTTGGAGTGTTCCAGGACATTCAAAAATTTATAAGAAAACTCGCCCTTAAATGTTCTTTTAGTAAACAGAAAAAAACTAATAATAATAAGGAAAAAATGAGAGAAACAGCTATATGCTATGAAGAAGAGGAGGAAAAGGATGTGAATGAAATAAGTGAAAACAACAATATGGGGCGTTTGGGAAAAGAAGTTAGAGGTAAATCAAACTTCTACCCCATAGCAGCGCAGGGGAACTATATATCTGTGTTCCAAGATTTGGTGGTCAGTGATCTCAGAAAGGTCTCTAAAAAAATGCCGTCCAATCCAAACCTAAATAAAAAAGAGAGGGAGGCACTTCGAAAATTATCCGAAAATAGGGATATTGTTATAAGAGGGGCCGATAAAGGTGGCGCGGTCATTGTGCAGAACTATGCGGATTATAATGGAGAGGCATTGCGTATCTTAAATGACGAATTCTACTACAAGAAAACAGATCAGAAAGTCTATGATATTTTAAAGAATACCTATGATGAATTTATAAAAGTAAATTTTGAACAAGGAGTCATTAGCAAAAAAGAAAAGAATTTTTTAACAAAAAAAGAAACACAAATACCGCTATTCTATCATTTGCCTAAAATACATAAGGATCAGCAGAACCCGCCCGGGCGTCCCATCATCTCGGGTATAGGCTCTATTCTGTCAGATCTGTCCCACTTTCTAGATCTTCAATTACAGCCTATAGTAGAGAAATTGCCGAGCCATATAAAGGACTCGAATACGATTTTAAGAGATCTAGTAGGAAAAAAGTGGGAAGATTCCTACCTTCTTGCTACCCTGGACGTTACAGCGTTATACTCGAATATTGAGCATGGGTTGGGGATACGAGCAGTAAAAACCTTTCTGGACTCAGAGCCAATTTTTTCTGAAAAAATGTAAAAAAAATTTATTGAGGTTTAGAGCTAATTTTGAAAAAACAAATTTTCTGTTATGAAAATGTACATTACCATTAGCAGGTTGGCACGGCGATGGGGACGAGAGTTGCCCCATCGCTGGCCAACCTGTTTATGGGTTTGTTTGAAAGACTATACATTGAGTCTGAGAAAAACCCATTTGTTAGACACATCAAATATTTTAGAAGGTTTATTGACGATCTTCTGTTTGTTTGGGATGGCCCCTCAGATTCCTTTGAAAATTTTGTGAGTTTTATAAATGATAACGACTGGGGTATAAAATTCACGGCTTCATTTCACAAAACTGAAATAGTATTTCTAGACGTGCACCTCTATGTAGAGAACCATGAATTGGTATCGAAAACACACTTTAAAGCCACGGATTCAAATAACTACCTGGCTTATAGATCAAACCATCAGAGAAAATGGGTTAATAATATTCCGTATGGGCAGTATTGCCGAATTAAGAAAAATTGTACCAAAGAAAAAACTTTTACAGAGCAAGCTGATTTTTTAACTGAAAAATTCATTCAAAAAGGTTTTCCCAGAAAATTGTTACAGGGATCTCGGGAAAAAGCGGCGTCTAAAACACAAGCGCAATATCTTGAATCAAACGAAAATAAAATAAAAGATAAAAAAGAAAAGAGTCCTTTTGAAATGAGTTTTATATCAACCCATAGTTCGCAGTATAAAGAAATTCAAAATATCATAAAAAACCATTGGCATATCCTCAGACGTGACCCGGTTTTAAAAGAAACCCTCTCTGAACATCCTAAATTTATCTTCAGGAGAGCCAAAACTATTAAAAACATCTTGGCTCCCTCCAAATTAAAACAACATCATGAAAAGCAGGTTGTACCTAAAAAGAGAGTAAGAATACAGATAGGAGAAAACCAGGAGTTTATGCATGTGGCCACTTTATTTGTAAATGTTGCGAAGTCATCAAAGAAGGTGATAGATTTAAATCAGCATAAACAGGAGAGGAATTTCATATAAAAGATGTCCTATCCTGCTCTAGTTCTTTTGTCATTTACCTTATCACATGCCAGTGTGGCATACAGTATGTAGGAAAGACTACAATAAAATTATCCAGACGTTTAAGAGGACATCGCTACAATGTAAAACATAGTAGACTCGTCCACAGTCTTCCTAGACACTGCTTTGATATTCATAATAGCAATGAATTAGAATTGGTTATACAGCCCATTGAAAATAATCCAGAGGAAGTACCGAACAGAATAAAGAAATTGAGTAGCCGTGAGATGTATTGGATTTATAAATTAAATACACTAAAACCACACGGATTGAACGAAATTTTTGAATCCGTGGTGTAAAAAATGTTTTTTTGGAGCCTGGTATTTATTGATTAATCTGATATATATATATTATAATATATATATTTTATATATATATATATAATATTATATATATATATATATATATATATATATATATTATTATAATATATATATATATATATATATATATATATATATTTTTTTTTTTTTTTTTTTTTTATTACCCCTTTAGTTTTATCATTGGTGAAATTTACAGTTTTAAAGAGTAATGTTTTTAAATAGTATTTTAAACAGTTTATATAGTTCTATGATATATGTTTTATGAACTTTTATGAATGGAATTTTTGACCTTTTATGAATGAATCCTAATCAATGGACTAGTGAGTAGTCAACTAATCGATGAGTTGTTGTTTATAATTAACATGCAGATTGAATCTATTATCTAATCTGGTTTTAATTAGTGTTTAGATGAGAATGTATATAAAGTTGTTTGAGTTGAGCAGTTGATACATCTGAGGAAGCGAGTGTTTAACTTGCGAAACGCGTAATTTTCATTTAAAATAAACTATTATTTCTTAGATAGTTTTTATTCCCTTGAGCGCTCTAGCACATTTCCCCTTGTCCTGAGAACTTTTCAGTTATTTGGATATCTGTTTGCTGTGTGTTTCCTTGGCGTCCAGCGTGGACATCGAAGGCGGGGATTTTTGGAGCAGCCTCTACAACCAGAACCACCGCAGTGGAGGTGACACAAGCGACCAAGCGTGCTGTACCGTAATTTGTACAGCCGCAATAGGTGACCACTTGACCTCCACTGTTTATTTAGAGTGGTACGTTATTTTTAAGATCTCAGCTGCGCTTTGTTCTTTTCCCAGTTTATTGTGCACCTGAGGATCTTTTTCTTTCCTGAGTATCTCGGGGAGAGAATTTTTCTACAGTGCACATATTTCTTATGCAATCAGAATACATAGAAACCAATCAGAGTACATAGCAGCCAACCAGAGTACATAGCCACCAATCAATGCCCATAGCAACCAATCAGAGCTCTAAGCAACTAATCAGAGTACATAGCAACCAATCAGAGTACACAGAAACCAATCAGAGCTCATAGCAACCAATCAGAGCTCATAGCAACCAATCAGAACCCATAGCAACCAATCAGAGCTCATAACGACCAATCAGAGCTTATAGCAACCAATCAGAGTACATAGCAAGCAATCAGAGCTCATAGCAAGCAATCAGAGCCCATATCAAGCAATCAGAGCCCATAGCAACCAATCAGAGCCCATAGCAAGAAATCAGTGCTCATAGCGACCCATCAGAGCTAATAGCAACCAATTAGAGCCCATAGCAACCAATCAGAGCTCATAGCAACCAATCAGAGCCCATAGCAACCAATCAGTGCTCATAGCAACCAACAGAGCCCATAGCAACCAATCAGTGCTTATAGCAACCAATCAGAGCCCATAGCAACCAATCAGTGCTCATAGCAACCAATCAGTGCCCATAGACTATAGAGCTTATGTTGGTGAATGGTCGGGCGTCAGGTTATCAGAAGTTTATGAAACTCATGTTGTCTCCATTTCGCCGGCTCCCTCAGCTTACGCCATCGAGTGCCTCCACTGTTCGACAGCAAACTATGGCTGTGTACTGGAACGTATAAAGGAACCTAACACTCAACTGGTACCAGAACCCTGCCCCCCCTGGAGAGGATGTCTGCATAGCCTCACTTAACGTACCATGGAGAAGTCGGAAAGGGTCCTTACTGCAGAAAAGACATTGCTCTGAAAAATTCTTTACTAAAAATCCAAAGCAAGATGAAATATCCTTTTCTAGATTGATTCATGCATGAGTTTTCATATTAATACAGCGAAGGAGTGAGCTCTACCTCGTCCCCCAGACGCCATGATTTTTAGTTGTAATATCAAGATTTCAAGACACTAATCAAGTGAATGAATTTTATTTCCATGAAGCGGATTTATATATCTGTAAGCAAAAATTAGCTAAAAGCATTGAAGTATACACAGTGGAGTCCCTAATAAGATCTAAATGGGGGACAGATTCTGTGCTGAAACCCAGTTGAAATTAGAATAGATAGTAACAAGAAAACTATAGAAAAAGGAAATAGATAGATAGATATATAGATAGATAGATAGATAGATATGAAGAGATAGATAGATAGATATGAGTTTAGATATATATATATATATATTACTGAGAATATAGTAAATATATATTATATATATACTATAATATGAAGATAAGATATGTAATATATACCGAGATATATGAGATATAGAGATTATATGAGATATATGAGAATAGATAGATATGAGATAGATAGATATGAATAGGTAGATAGATCAGATAGATATGAGTTAATAGAGATAGAGAGATAGATAGATAGATAGGATAGATTAGATATATAGATATGAGATAGGTAGATAGATAGATATGTAGTTAGATAGTATAATATATATATATGAATAGATATATAAACTAGATAGATATATTTGAGATAGGATTAGATATAGATGAGATAGAAAGATAGATATATAGGATAGATAGATAGATAGATAGATAGATATGAGTTAAATAGATATGAGATAGATAGATAATATGATTAGAAGATAAATAGATATAGGATAGATAGATAATAGTAGAAAGATAGATAGATATGATAGAGATGAGTTAGATAGATATGAGATAGATAGCGAATAGATATGAGATAGATAGATATGAGTAGAGATAGAATATATGAGATAGATAGATATGAGATAGATAGATAGATAGATAGATAGATAGATAATAGATGATGGACATATATAGATAGATAGATAGATAGATAGATAGATAGGTAGATAGATAGATAGATAGATAGATAGATAGATAGGTAGAATAATATGGCGGATAGATAGATAGACTAGATAGATTAGATAGATAGATAGATAGATACCATTAGTAGATAAATAAATAGGATAATATGTGGATAGATATACAGATATAAGATATAGATAGAGTAGATAGATATAGGAGAGATAATAGTGATAGATAGATAGATAGATAGCCGAAGAAAAAGAGAAGAGACAGAAAGAGCGCCACCAATAGATGAAGATAGATAGATATTAAGGTTATATGAGAATAGCAATAAGCTTTCTAACGACTGCTGAGTTTGTGCTAAATATATTGAGGCCAACTCCTCCATATAGCTTTTTGGCAGATTCCTCAGTCCCAGGATTGCAGTTATGCATTGCAAGCCGAGCGGTCCCTTTCCCTTGTTAGAGTGCAACAACAGGATTACTAATATAAAAAATATTCAACATAAAAAATCAGGTTATGCGCGCACTACCACCAGTGGGGCTAAAAAAGTCAACTCTCGAAATATATTATACGAATGTTCTGCTTTATTAAAATAAGCGAGGGGAAATATTCATCCACGGCCCTACATAAAAATCAATTATTTATTTATTTATCTTCAGAAGGTGTTCATGTTTCAATTATTTCTGCCCATTCCACCTTTGTTATGATTAATCCCCCTTGAACCTTAAATTAAGAAACCAGGCAAGTCAGGACACAGTTGATAGTGCCAAAAATAACCTTGTAATTTCCAATAGAACATTTCATATACGTGTTTTTTTTACCTTTGGCGCACTACAGCTTTGTTCATTGAGGCACCTTATGCACTTAAATGTGAATTACAGCGAATTTTTTAGTGCAGCCGTACAGGTGAAGTGATAGTTGCCAAAAAATACCTTTAATTATCCGAATACATTTTCAGATACGTGTTATTTTTCACTTTGGCGCAAGGCCCAGCACTTTGTTGATAAGATCTACTTTGTATTAAATGTGAATACCGCAATTTTTTATTCACAACATGTGAATTTTTAGGTGCCATAAAAATACCTTTTATTATCCGAATACATTAGAGCATACGTGTTTTTTGCACTTTTGCCCAGTCCAATTTGTTTTGAATAAGCCTCCTAGCAGTTAAATTTGAATCCACAATTGTGTAGTTACCGACAGTGAATTGATAGGTGCCAAAAAAATACCTTTTTAATATCCGAATACATTACAGATTACGTGTTTTTTGACGTTGGTGCACTACAGCTTTTTGCATTGAAGGCACCATTGCTTGAGGCACCTGCACTTAAATGTGAATACTGCAATTTTTAGTCACCACAGTGAATTGATAGGTGCCATAAATACCTTTTATTACGAATACATTTAATACTGTTTTTTTCACTTTGCGCAGGGCCAGCTTTGTTGTCTTGATATTCTACTTTGCAGTTATATTTGAATTCAAGCAATTTCTGTTTGATTGAGGGATTTGAGAATAGCGTGTGATTTGCCGTCCTTTTTAATAAGAGATTTCCAAAACTCTTTCCATACCTTCTCAATTTCTAGTATATTTCTGAACATTGAGCGAAATTCGTGTGGTAAGAGAGCAAATAGGGGGTAGACTTGGAGGTAAGAGGTACAGAGAGAAGGTGCTCCTTCCAGTGCTGCGACAACAACACGCATGCCCAGCGGAGATCGGTCAGGTTGCAGGAGCCGTCAGCCTGTCATCGTCTGGAGTGTCAGGCCCCTGTGGAATCACAGTAACGACACGTCGCCAATTCTGTCCTTCCAGTGTAAAATGCAACTTCAATGCCAGCAGGTCTTACCGCTCTCGTCCTCACCAGTCACGGCCCACAAATGTCGTCATCACATCTCAGCACCGTTTCCAACATATGCGAAGGCAGCCAATGTCAACGTCGTGTACCCACCACTGTGGATAATACATTTCGAAGTCCTCTTGTGATGACAAAATGCGGTTGGGGTCAGAAGGACATGTTAAAAGATCAGAGGATGATTTATTCTGCTCTGACTCCCAGTTACTGTATGCCATCAGAGGAGGAGAATGAATCCGTCAATCGGACAAAAATCCCGGGCGGATCGGACAACGCCTTGCGAGTCCCTCTGCATGTAGCCCGCTAGCCTCTGGATGCAGAATGTCAGGACTACGAAGTCACCTGTGTTAATGATGATGATGATGATGATGACTACATTGCAGGTTCAACATGGTCTTTTCAGAGACTTTGCTTGCGAGCGCTCCATCACTGGACGAGGAGGAAGACATGGGTAAGTGTCCAGTACGGGTTCCACCTCAAAAAGGTATATGGCGGTCGCAGATGTCAGCTGATATGATTCCGCCAGCCACGTCAGCGCAAGACCCCACTCCTCGCTATTGCCGACAAAAGGTTGGCCAGGACCACTCAGCCTGGGCCTTCTTTGATGCAAGCCTCTGAATCACCCAGCGATGTCATATGCCGCCTATGCCGTAAACTCATAAGTATAGGCAAGAAACCTAGTGGTTAACCACCACCATCAAGTCTAGTCACATGCAGGCGAACTGCATGGAGTTTTGAAAGTGGAGGCAACACTTGTGGCCAAAAAAGCCAGACCGACGCCGGGCCCTCCAACCACTGTCACACCCTCTGTCTCCGCCTCCACCTCCTCCCCGCCACCGTCCACCAAGCGTTCCTCAGCTCGTGCCGCATGTCCTCAGAGTCATGATCAGGATCAGCCTCCGCTTTCAGTCCTCCAACCGGTCGGCCCGAAGTTCCACCAGCACGCTACCAGAGACCCATCCTACCCCTTCTCCATCCGCCATTTTGACGACCTCATGCCGTACAGCGGGCCAAGTCCGAGGCAGCCAGCCTTCTGTCTTCCAGGTTTGGGAGCAGAAGAAACCTACTTTAAATAACCCAAACCATCCCAAAGCCAAACAAGCCTGAATGGTCGGCCATTGCCATGCTTTTGTCTTGGAAATGTTGTCATTCCGTCGGTGACACACATTGTTCCGCGATGTCATGGACCCTTGCCTTGCCCCCAATACCAGATGCCAGAGCCAGGCATTTTCTTTTGACCAGAAAAGCCGTCCCTTCCTGCCAGCCACGATGTCATCTAAAATTCAAAGCACCGTTGTCTGCATCTGTGCCTGGAAAATTCCATCTGACCCCAGACAATGGACTAGTAAGCACGGCCAAGGCCGCTATATCTCATGTGACATCTTCACTGGTGAGCTGGCTGGATGTCCATGGGGTGACGGTGCTCTTCAGGCTCGGCGCATCCCTGGGCGCAGTGCTCTTCAAACCGCAGGGAGATGGTGCAGGGCTCTTTCCCCCAAGGTCCCTCGTGGTGGCATCACGTGCCAGAGAAGCATCCAGGCCGTGTGTTGAACATATACAATCTGTCCTTTGTTAGACCATCACACACAGGTCAGGAGGTTTTAGGTTGAGGACGGCTTTCCTCACGAGAACCGAGCGTTGCTGGGTATTACCCAAGAAACCGTAGTGACCAGGCAAGGTTGGTGTTGCGAAAACGGGCGAAATCTGCTGGCCGCCTTAAGATCGGTAAGGCTTTAGCACATCCTTTGCCAGGCCACATGTCATGAACCTTGTCGTCCAGAAAAATTCTAAAGAGCTACCACCCGTTGTCTGACTGGCCTGCTGAGGATAGTCTCAAAAGTACTAAGTTCGCACTTCCGCTGTCAGCCTTACCCTGCATCGTCCCCGCCTGGCTTGCGTTGCAGCGTCATCTTCGGCCTCCCGTCCAACCGTCTCAAAGTTCGACGTGGCAACACGCTGGAATGTCCACCTCCCACAGCTCCAGCGTTTGTGGCATGAAGCACAAGCCATTACGCAGTACGAGGGACACATGGCCTGACAAGCACGCTCCGAGACCCGTCTGGGTTTTGAGCCACTGAGAGTGGAGGGGCAGGTAAACAGAGCTCTGTACCATCCCTTGCCAGTTTTTGAAGAAGCCACCAAAATGGTCAGTGCGGACAATGCCCTTGTCAGCATGAGCATTGTGGTGATCTTAGTTCTGGACACTCTGAAACATCAGGTCCCGCCAGCGACGGAGGAGGAGACGGACACAGATCGGACATACGGAGCCTTTAACTCTGTCAAAGTCCACAAAGGCCCGACAGTTTTCACAATTCATCGGTCCTTCATTATGCAGTGGTTCGGGGTCCAGAGCTAGTGCAAGGCGGCATCCTCAGCTCATCATGGGTGGCATCATCTCAGGCAAGGTCTGGGCTGTGTTGATGCTGTGCCGGAGCAGCGTGCAGGAATGAGGGCCAGAGAGGAGGGAGGTATTCCTAGACACCGATGTTTACCTACGCTCCCTGCCTTGGAAAGAGGTTGGCGTGAATTTGAGGCGGAGGAGGAAGATGAGGAAATATAAGTTTGCTAGTGCCCCTCGACCCAGAGGCTTGGTAAATCAAGGCTCCATCTCTCCATCAGTGCTTGATGCTCCATTTCCTCCACATGACTTCCTCCTCGCATTAAGCCATCAAAATGAATAACATTACTGGTGGGCACCCTCCTGGATCCCCGGTACAAAACAAAACTCAGCACTTTCCTTCCACCCACCCAAATAGAGAGTAAACTGCAGGAAATGGAGACCTTGCTGATTGATCAACTGGAGACATCTGTTGCGTCTGCTTCACGTTCCCCAAAATGTCACGGTGGAACAACATCAGCAGACGTGACAGCAGAGAGATGGCCAAGTAGCGTAGTCGGGCAGCAGCATGGCTATGTGGCAGAAGCTAATGGTGACCTCAGGCAATCATTGTTTACCACCTCACCAACGCATTCAATTCAGGCACACATCCAACACACAGAGATCAGCTTAAGATGCATGTGCACATCGGACTATCTGCGCCTCAACACCCGAGTGTTTTTTGTATGTGTTCCGGACACAATAGACTTTCTGGTATTCAAAATGAAGAATGGCCCCAGCTGGTCATCACACCATAGAGGTTTGTCCTAGCCCAGCAGCCAGCGTCATAATCTGATCGGTACCTACAGCACGCCTGGAGAGTCATTACAGACAAACGCATCCGCCCTTTTCCACAACAGATAAAGTGGACTCGGTTTTTGACTTTCATCGAAGATGAATCAGCGCATGATCTCTGATGATTTGCGAGGCCCCAATTGCCGTGAGGTCACCGTCGTTAGATTTCCTGGTCTACTATGCACAATTCCCTTTCCAACAGAAACTTGGTCCTCTTAGAAAAATTTTTTTTAAAATGATCATTTCTTACTGCAATTTTTATTCTCTTTTCCATCATTTCATTTTGCTGTTTTTTGCTGTGAATGAGACTGTAAAGAGACAGCAATGGTTTTACATGACAACAAACCGTATTCCATTTACCTCACTTTATCTTAAGAAGTTTACGCGCATTGTCAATGGTTTTTGAGGTCATGTTGCAGTGAATACAGCAAAATTATGGACCTTTGGCGAACAGAAATGTGGCTTTTAAGTGGCATTTCTCCCCTCAGACAATTTTACAATAGACTGCTGAGAAGGTCCATATTTTATAATTCTTTTGAGGGTCATTGTAGCTGTGAGATACAGCAATAACATTGTCCTTGTTATAGAACAAGAAATGGTGGTCTTCTAAGTGCATTTCTCCTTCACTTAATTTTTAACCAAGTGGCTGAGAAGATGTCATTTTATAATTTTTTTGGGTCAACTGCTTACGAAATGCAGCAATACTACAGGTCCTATTATAAAGAATCAATGTTTGTTTTCTAACAGATCATTTGATTCTTCACAACAATGTTCCAGAATTGGGCTCAAGGTCCATGGCTTGAATTTTTCTTGGGGGCGATTTTGCTTTGAAGATGCCGCTATACTACAGGTCGCTATTTATAGAAAAAATGATTTCTTAACAGACATATGTACTCACACTGCGTCAAAGTGCTCAAGGGTCATGCTTTGAATTTTTTGGGCATGTTTGCTTTGAAATGCAGCAATACGACAGTTCCTATTTAAAAAAATTGTTGTTTCTAACAGACATTTGTTTCTTCACAATTTTCAAGAGTGCACAAGGGTGATGGTGCTTTCAGAACAGAATAGTTAGGACACTTTAATGGACATCATATTTGCAAATGACTGTTTTTTGCAAGATCCTTTAACAGAGTTTTTTTTTTTTTCTATCAATCCCTGTATTGAGACAACCCATTTAATACAAATAAAAAAATAGAAACAAGACATGGTGGTGTCCATCCTATTTTAAAAATGTCAGTTTCTTCTAGAATTAAACTACTAAAAAACTAGCATGTACAAAATAGCTTAAAAAATTCCTCTGAATTGACAAGGGGAGGTCAGGAAACTTGACCAGAATGTAGTCTTATTCACAGTACATGTTCAAATATAAACGAAGAATGAATAATGTAGCTCACCTCTAGTGGTTGCTCAATGTCCTCGGGTCACGATGCTATTGATATGTGTCTATAGAGTTCTGCTAATTTCCGGAACCAGTCCGGGCAAGCCGAGAGCGCTAAAGCCACAAACACTGCCAACAAGGCAGAAACTGCACCGCTCTGCAATAAGCGTCGCACTCACCTCCGGGTTCCGAGTTACGGTAATGTGAAGAGACTTTATTGTATACACAAACAATGTTGCAGCAGTACACACACAAGGCTAAAACATAGCAACCTAGCATACGCTTTTCGAGCGCAAAGGCTCTTTGGTCACAGCTATAAAAACGGGATAAAATTCCCGGGTTTTAAAACAGTAAAGTATAGCCAAATATGAACACAGTCAAATCAACACATATGACACACATCGTAATTTACAATAATCGGTCATTTGCAATATTTAAACAGGCAGAATGCATTTAAATCACCTGTTGCATTTTAATAAATATATTACTAACCACTCGATATGGAAAGCATTTAAAAGCGGACTAGTAGATAATAACAGATCTGCATATGTAATTGCTCCATGGGACAGCTCTAGTGCCTCAGTTTAATAATCCACTGTGTGCCTCCCTATATCTTACATCTGTCCTTACCCAACTGTTACCTCTAAGTAGTTCTGATCTACCTGGTTCTATAGCAAAAAAAATTAAATTAGACAAAATCCCAAGATATTGTATTTTTCTATGAAATGTTTTTGTGCCGCACGCCTGATGTTTGCGTATCGTCTTTATTACGTATACTGTAAATAGGATCTTGGCCGCTATTCTCACCTTTAATTTTTCGAAGTGTACTCCCGACATATTTGACTTTTTGCAGGATGTGCATTCAATTACGTATTATTACGATGTTGTATCGCAATTTAAAAATTTAACCTATGTTGTAAAGAAACGTTTATCATGGTGTCGCTTAAAAGATACTAGATTTTTTGCATGCTTGCCACATATTACAGCGAATGCCCACCACATGGAAAAAAGCTTTTAAATGACAGCCATGTTTTTTTGTGATGATTCTTGGATTAATGCACTCAGGAGAAACATACTGTACCCAATGTTTTATTTTTCTGGGTACACCATTTTAACTCCTTTGTCTATAATATTAAGCAAATACAAGGTCCTGCCTTAAGATATTCAAATTTTTATAAAAAATTCTTTTTCTCATGCTTTATAAGTCTTGGCTGTATTGTGTAGAAAACAGCTAAATGTCCATTTTTAATTGCCCTGCCTTATTTGCACTTCCTTTCTGCATCAGAGCAATTGTTCCTTTGTTTTGTCTTAACTTTATTTTTTGTCTTTACTTAGCATTTGTTTGTGTATCCCCTTTGTTGTAATCTGTCATCAATTTTTTCCATTTCATATTCCAGATCTTTTTCACCGAGTAGCATGTTTCTTCTAGCCCTGACATACCTCCATTACGAATAGCTGTAATTGTATGGGGAGAATGGCAGCTAACTGCTTTCAGGATACGTATTACCGTAATTTTGGCTTCCTGTACATGGTGGATAATAAACTTGCCAGATGTGTGATCACCCATTAATAACACATCTAGGGAAAGTGGGAGGCTATTTTTATTCCGAATTTCCTGTGAAAAGAAGATAAAACTTATTATCGTTTAATGTTAGTCAAAAGGACTGTATGAGCGCTACATCGCGACGCCCATAAAATCAAGAGGTCCGTAGATTGTAAGCGCGCCATACCACAGGATACAGTCACGATAGGGATTGATCTCAATTGTATATGTAGTGTGTTTCCCACCAAACCATTACAATATTGGCCAGAGAAGGCGAGGCCGTGTTGCCCCCATTGGAGCCCCCAGCAATTGAAGATAATATGTCCTCTGAAATTTAAATTAAAGTTGTACTTTAGTTAGATAATTCAATAGCCAGCAAATAAACTCATTCAGGCCTCACGTAGGAATTGTATTGCTGTAAGAGAAAAAAGAAACAGCAACTATAGTTAGGTCATGGGGCAAACTTGATATAGGCTTACTACATCACCAACCCACCCAAAGTGTGTTCTTCCTTCCTTCCCTATTTGTCATGGTGCGTATGACAGATTTAGTCCTTTAATGAATCCCCGGTATATTCTTTGGACAATAGGCTGTAAATACTTGTTCCAACCATATATTTAAACGCTCATTAATGAAGATTGTTACTATGATAATAATAAGTCTAAAATTAGGGTGAAAATTTCCCTGTCGTGTAACCTTGGGTGCACCATATATTACTGGGACGCAGCTGGATCTTTCACTGCAACATACTCAAATTGTTTGGTCAGGTAATTTCCCTAAGGCAACTCCCTCCTTAGTACCTTCCTAGTCCTTTTTTGAATGGCTCGGTGGGATCACCATCAAACTTCGATATGTCTTTTATCCAAGTATGTTCAAAATTTGTTTGACGTATAGGTTTCGATCCAGCACCACCGTGCCCCCCCTGTCAGCTTTTTTTATAATTAAATTTTTAGAAAGCTTTAGTTCTTTCAATGCTTTTATCATGACTCCAAGTAAGATTTTTGTTATTTCGTAGTTAAATTTACTGATTTTTCTATTATGACTTTTATATTGTAACACAGTAAGATCACGCCTCCCATAGTACTTGAGATCATCAAAAACAGGTGTTCTAGTTTTTATGGGGTAAACCCAGGGTTGGGCATGATGTGCGTATATTAATCCCCCTCTCGTTTTCCTGATTGTACTCACACTGCTCTGCATAATTCTTGAGGTTTTTTACGCTAATTGCTTCTTGAAGTGACAACTCTGTATATTCATTACCCATACTGCTTTCAATCTGATTGGGGGTTTGTACCTACATCACTTGTTTTCACCCTTCATTGTGAAAGAATTTTTTTAACCGTTACAACCGTGCAAATTTATTAGTGTCCAATAAATTGAAAACAGTCAAATTTACTACTTGGGTGAAAATTTAGACCCCTATTAATACCCCCCTATTTGTGGAGTCGTCAAATAGGTAGGCGTTAATACAATAACATGCAGTCCTCTAATTTTTTTCCTTCGTTTCGACACTTTCTGTTGGTATGGAGACTTGCTGTTGTTTTCTTTTTCTTGTTGTTTAATTTTTCTTTCCTCGTCTTGTCCTCCTCCCATCTGGTCGTTTTTTTGACTGATTTTGTTGTTTATTAACCATCCTACTTTCCCTCTCTGAATCTGTATTATAATCATCCGTACTGTCCAAATCGATAAAGCTGACTGTTCTTCTTTTGTTTCTATACCATTTCTTCTTTAAGATGGATTTTGGAATGTCCATATTATCACCCTTAGACCAGGTATATATATTTCCTCTTTTGTAGTCATCCAGATCCCTTGCGTATTTTTTCTTTTTGTTTTCCATAATGGATTTCTCTAATTCATTTAGTGTATCTTTTAGTTTGTTCTGAAACTCTATATAATAATTATCTTCTTTATAGCTTTTTATTTGGTTTTCCAGTGTTTCTATTTTTATTTCTGTTTCTTGCAACTTTTGAGTTTCAAAGTCTATAATTAGATTTATTAATGCTAATGAGCACTGTGATAATATTTCATTCCATTTGGACAGGAACTCTGTGTCTACTTCAAAAGCTGGTGACTTTTTTATACGCAAGCCTCTGGGAATAATTTGTTTTTCATGGTACGTGCTTAGGATTTGCTGCCCACCATTAATTTCCAGCTCTTTGATCCTGGTTTTTTCCAGCATGGTGTATAGTGACATTAATTCCGTTTTTCCCTCAGTTGTGTTTTCAGAGTCACTGAACACCTGGGCTAGCTTTGCCCGTCGCTCTGCTGTGGTCATGTTCAATGCTTTGCTATATATGCGATGGATTCCAGAGATAAGTAATTCCACCAAGAAGAATATATATGCACCTCGATGCTGCCGTGTTGTGATTGATGTGCGCCCTGTGTACTGCTGTTTTCTTTACTACAAAAGCAAGCCTGCATTCGCTATTGCAGAGCGGTGCAGTTTCTGCCTTGTTGGAGTATTCAGAGGACATGGAGTATGGAGCACGGACAGAGAACAAAGTACAGAGACAATTTCCTCCAGCACGTTGAGTAAAATGAGAAAAAGAATGCCAAGAAAAAAGGGCACCTGGGTGGAACAGGAGCGTTAACCACCAGTATTTCCAAGTGAAGCTCAATTGGTCCGCACTCATACGGAGGGGCAAGCGCTACCCAGGTCTTGACTGTGTACTGAGGAAGGCTGGAGTTCTCACACTTCCGCTTCCGCACTCTGCTTCAGCACGACAGTTTTCGTTGCTGCGTCATCAGGGCATTTTAACCTGCGTGTTAATAGATGACGGACGCCAGCCTGGGCTCTCACCGCACCCACTGTAACTCCGGCCCTGGGTCATGCTGTGGCACAGGACAGGTATAGTCAATGTCCAGTTCAACTAAAATGGTGGTTGAAAGACTCCTTTTTCCGGCACTTTTTAATCTGGGGGTCAGACAGGTTTAATGGTCATACTGCGGTCCAGGACAGTTCTAGTCAATGTCCAGTTCAACTAAAATGGTGGTTCAAAGACTACTTTCTTCCAGCACTTTTTAATCTGTGGGTCATGCAGGTTTTTAGGGTCATGCTGCGTTCCAGGACAGGGATATTCAATGTCCAGTTCAAGTAAAATGATGGTTCAAATAATACTGCCTTCTGGCATTTTTAGTTTGTGGGTGATGCAGGTTTAAGGGTCATGCTGTGGTACAAGACAGGGATAGTGAATGGTGTGTGACTTTTTTTCTGTGGCTTTTATAGCCTAAGTGTGGTGCCTAAGATGTAGCAGGTATCCATTTGATTGTTGTGGCTGTTAATTCCAGCTTCTCCAGCCCTGTTTGGGTGTAAGAATGAAGGTGTTGTTGCTCTCCCATAGACTTTAATGGTCATCGCTCATAATCGACTGCTCACTATCGAAAAACCTTATCGATGGTGGCCGACTATCGACTATCGCCCGATGTCGATAGCCAACGTAATCGCTCAACACTATTTAATATAAAAAACAATCCTTGTAGTGAGACAACCCCTTTAAGCCTCCTTTTTTATTGCTGGCTCTGCGTCCATTAAACCTCACATGTTGAGAACACGTTGTTCGTCCTATGTACTGTAGTTTACATCTATACTGTATTAGATATATGACGAATTGACTTTTGCAGTCTAAATGATGTTTAATATCAAAAGATTCTTGTGTAATGTTTGATGTAAATTTGTTTTGTCTCCAAAATACTTTTGCAACATAAACATCCAGAGCAGCTGCAAGAAAAACTACCTTTTTCCAAGATTATTTCATTGTTTTTAATGGAAGGATTTTTTATGAGACTGGGAGCTAAAATACTTTTCAAATATGGCGCTCGTCTAAATACTAAACTTGGTTTCTCTGGATCTAGAGGTCCCAAGAATGGGTCTCTTGTTGATCAGATGCCAATGTTTTTGTAGAATATTTTTGATTTTACAATGTACAGTATTAAATTGTGTTATTAATGAGAAATTAGTACGTTTATCATCTTCCTTGATTTTATGTTTTTGTTCTCCTATCAAACAATCTTTTTGAGTAAGTGCACTAGTTTTTCAATGGCATCGCTGATTAATTTTTTAGGATATTGTTTTTCCAAAAATCTTTTTTCCAAAAGAGAAGATTGTTTTTTAAAAGTTTCGTCCTCAGTACAATTTCTTCGAAGTCTTTTCATTTGTCCATACGGAATATTTGTAAGCCAAGGCTTATAATGGGCACTATTAAAATTGATAAAGCTGTTCGTATCTACGGTCTTAAAAAGTTTGAAGTAATCAAACTATTTCCACTAATTGAGATTTTCAAATCCAAAAATTCTATTTCCTGATGATTAATTTGTATTGAGAAGGAAATTCCACAATTATTGGAGTTTAAATGACTTAAAAATTTCTCAATTTCATTTTCTGGCCCTTTCCAGATGACCAATAGGTCATCAATAAACCTTTTGTATAACAGGACATTGTCATACTGGGGATATGAATATATAAATAATTCCTCAAAGAGTCCCATATATAGATTGGCGTAAGCGGGCGCCATTTTGGACCCCTTTGCAGTTCCTTTTTTTACCAATAGGTGGCGCCACCAAACTTGAAAAAAATATTTTCCAATATAAACTTTACACAAGAAAGTAAAAGGTGTATTATTGAAATCAATAGATTTCATCCTCTTATTGTTTTTATGTACAAATTTCTGTTTATTCTCGGTCAAGTTACCAGGCTGAATCTTGTTGACCATGGGCAAAATTTCTTTATCACAATTTAATTTGTTTTTTTACGTATAAACAGATTTTTTTTCATATTTGATAGTTTCATTTGTTACTCTATTATTGATTCTCTGAAAATCCTTGTGTCATTCATATTTTTGTAAAGATTCAAGAATTTTTTTCAATTTCTATTGTAAGCGGATTAACTAAAAGTGATCTTTTTCCAATTAACTTTTTCATGAGTGAAAATGAACATGTTTGTAATAAAGTATTCCATTCAGAAGGAAAAGTGGTATCATTCAAAAAAGTAGATGGTTAGTGTTGAACGATTATTATCGACAAAGTTGAAATCGGCACGGTATTACGCTGAATCGGTTTTTTAGATCACTGCGGATTAATTTAGGTTAAAATCTGTGCATAATCTATTAATTATTGCGCCATTTCGGCATTCCTGTTCATTTTGGCGCAGCAATCAGCTTACAGACTAGAGCAGGGTGTGATGTGTGTGGCGACGTCTGACTGGGATGTGTTTGGTTGCGATGGCTGGAAAAATCTACATGTACTCGTTTTTACATAGAAAGCCTTTCTGTCATGATCCAGTGGTCTGTCAGCGGTCTCATGGCAGTAGGCGTGCTCTCTGCCTCTGTCCAAAACATGCACTCAGCAACAAGGCTCGCAGCCGATATTATTTTTTTAATTTTAAAATATATATAAATTTTTATTTTTTTCACAGAGTCAGCTCTACTTTTAGCTGTGATCCTTAATGTTAGTTAGATCATGAGATTTGCTGATTTTTAGGTAGTTAGGCAGAGAATTTTAATGAAAGCTTCTACCGCTGTAAAGTCAAGGGGGGGCGGGACGCGGGGGGAGGGGGGCCCCATGGCTGCGAACACTGACAAGCTCTATAAAGGATATTGGTATTTTGTACAGCCAATACATTTGCTTAACATTGGCATTGCCTTATATAAGGATAGAGATCTTTTTCTAGTAACTGCAGGTCAATTTGTTTTGGTGCAATACTTCCACTTTTATTCTCAGTTTACATTTCAGATTGGTGTACTTTTTTCATTTTGCCCAGGTCAGGATTTGTTGATATTAGCTACCTTGCATTAAATTTGAATTACGCAATTTTGTAGTCTCCACAGGTTGATAGGTGCCAAAATAATTACCTTTTTATTATCAGTATTCATTTCAGATACGGGTTTTTTCTCTTGCGGCAAGGGGCAGCTGTGTTGATAGAGCCACCTTTGCAGTTTTTAAATTTGAATCCTGCATAATTGTAGTCACCACAGGTTTACTGATAGTGCCATAATATACCTTTTAATATCTCGTAAACATTTCAGACAGGTGTTTTTTTCACTTTTGGTCAGTCAAGCTTTGTTGATAGATCTACTTTGCAGTTAAATTTGAATCCAGCAATTTTGTATAGTCACCACAGGTTGATAGGTGCAAAAATACCTTTTAGTATCAGTATTACATTTCTGATACGTGTATTTTTTCACTTTGTTCAAGTCAAAGCTTTTGTTGATAGAATCTACTTTGCAGTTAAATTTGAATCCAGCAACTTTGTAGTTCTCCACAGGTTTGATTAGGTGCCATAAAAAATACCTTTTATTATCAGTATGCGATTTCAGATACGGTGGTTTTTCCCTTTGGCGCAGGCAGCGGGTGTGTTGATAGAAGCCACCTTGCAGTTAAATTTGAATCGCAGCGTCCAGCAACGTTGTAGTCACCAACAGGTGTAATAATAGGTGCCCAAAAATACCATTTTAATATCCGTATACATTTCAGACAGGTGTTTTTTTTCACTCTTGGTCAGTCAAGCTTTGTTGATAGATTCTACCTTGCAGTTAAATTTGAATCACAGCACATTGTAGTCACCACAGGTTGATAGGTACCAAAAAAATACCTTTTAATAATCAGTTATACCATATTTCACATACGTTTTTTTTTTTTTTTTTCAATTGGGCACAGGCAGCTGTGTTGATTGAGCCACCTTGCAGTTAAATTTGAATCCAGCAACCTTGGTAGTCACCACAGAGTGTACTGATAGGTGCCAAAATACATTTTGAATATCAGTATAATGTCAGCACAGGGTGTTTTTTTCACTTTTGCGGTCAGTCAAGCTTCGTTGTAGATCTACTTTGCAGTTAGTAAATTTGAATCGCAACTTTGTTGTCACAACAGGTTGATAGTGCCCAAAAAATAACTTTTATTATCTGTATACATTTAAGATAAGTGTTTTTTTCCCTTTGGCTCAGGCAGCTGTGTTGATAGAGCACTTGCTGTTAATTTGTATCAGCAACTTTGTGAGTCACCACAGGGTGTACTGATTTCAGGTCCAAAACTAACTTTTAATATCCGTATACATTTCAGGACAGGTGTTTTTTTTTTTCACTTTGGTCAGCAGCACTTTGTTGATAGATCTACTTTGCAGTTAAATTGAATCCAGCAACTTTTAGTCCACACAGTGTACTGAGAGGTTGCCAAAACAATAACTTTTTATATCCGTATACATTCAGACAGGTGTTTTTTTTCAATTTTGGTCAGTCAAGCTGTTGATGAAAGATCTACTTTGCAGTTAAATTTGAATCCAGCAACTTTGTCGTCCATAGGTTGATTAGTGCCAAAAAATACCTTATATTATCAGTATTACATTTCAGATTACTTGGTTTTTTCTCACTTTTGGTCAGTTCAAGCTTTGCTTTGATAGATATACTTTGTAAGTTAAATTTGAACTCACCAACTTGTTGTCAATCCACAGCCAAGTTGATAGGTGCAAAAAAAATACCTTTATAATTAGTATACTTTTCATATACGTTTTTTTTTTTCACTTTGGCATAGGCAGCTGTGTTGAAAGAGCCACCATGAAGTTAAATTTGAAACCAGCAACTTTGTAGTCACCACAGGTGTACGGTTAGGTGCCAATAATACGTTTTTTTAATATCAGTATACATTTCAGACAGTGTTTTTTTACTTTTGGTCAGTCAAGCTTTGTTGATAGATCTACTATACAGTTTAAATTTGATCCAGCAAACTTTGTAAGTCACCACTGCTTGATAGGTGCACCAAAAAAATACCTTGTATTTATCAGTATAAATTTCAGATACGTGTTTTTTTCTCTTTTGGTCAAGTCAAGCTTGTTGATAGATCTACTTTGCTGTTAAATTTGAAATCCAGGAAACTTTGTAAGTCACACGGTTGATCAGTGCCAAAAAATACATTTTATTATCGGTATACATTAAGATAGTGTTTATTTTTTTTTTTTTTTTTTTTTTTTTTTTTCCACTTTGGCGCAGGAGCTGTGTTGATAGAGCCACTTGCCAGTTAAATTTGAATCAGAACTTTTGTAGTCACCACGATGTACTGTTAGGTGCCAAAAATACCTTTTAATATCCCTATACATTTCTTGGACAGGTTGTTTTTTCACTTCTAGGTCAGTCAAAGCTTCTGTTGACTAGATCTACTTTGCCCCCCAGTTTAATTGAATCCAGCACTTTGTAGTCACCCAGGTGTCTGATAGGTGCCAAATACTTTAATATCCGTATAATTTCAGACAGGTGTTTTTTCATTTTTGGTCAGTAAGCTTTGTGATAGATCTACTTTGCAGTTAAATTTGATCCAGCAACTTTGTAGTCACACAGGTTGATAGGTGCCAAAAACAATACCTTTTATTATCAGTATACATTTCTGATAGTGTTTTTTTCCTTGGCGCAGGCAGCTGTGTTGATTGAGCCACCTTGCATGTTAAATTGAAATCCAGAAAACTTTTTAGTCACCACAGGTATACTGATAAGGTGCCAAAAGTACTTAATATCCGTTTACATTTCAGTCAGTGTTTTTTTTTTCACTTTTGGTCAGTCAAGCTTTGTTGATAGATTACTTTCAGTTAAATTTGAATCCAGGCAACGTTGTAGTCACCACAGGTTGATAGGTGCCAAAAAATACCTTTATTATCAGTATATATTTCAGATACGTGTTTTTTTCACTTTGCACGGCAGCGTGTTGATATAGACACCTTGCAGTTAAATTTAATCAGCAACTTTATAGACACCACAGGTGTAACTGATAGGAGCCAAAATTACCTTTTAAATAACCTGATACATTTCAGAACAGGTGTTGTTTCACATTTGGTCAGTCAAGCTTTGTTGATAGATTCTACTTTGCGTTAATTTTGGATACAGAATTTAGTAGTGACCAGAGGTGAATTGATAGGTTCCAAAAAAAATAAACCTTTTAGTTATCCCGAATAACATTTCAGAACAGGTGTTTTTTTCACTTTTGTCAGTCCAAGCCTTGTTGATAGATCAACTTTTGCTGTCAAATTTGAATCCAAGCAATTTTGTAGTCACCACAGGTGTACTGATAGGTGCCAAAAATACCTTTATGTCCCGTAATACATTCAGACAGGTGTTTTTTTTCACTTTGGTCAGTCAAGCTTTGTTGATAGATCTACTTTGCAGTTAAATTTGAATCCAGCAATTTTGTAGTCACCACAGGTGTATTGATAGTTGCCAAAAATACCTTTTAATATCCGTATACATTTCAGACAGGTGTTTTTTCACTTTTGGTCAGTCAAGCTTTGTTGATAGATCTACTTTGCAGTTAAATTTGAATACAGCAATTTTGTAGTCACCACAGGTTGATAGGTGCCAAAAAATACCTTTTATTATCAGTATACATTTCAGTTATGTGTTTTTTCACTTTGGCACTGGCAGCTGTGTTGATAGAGCCTCCTTGCAGTTAAATTTGAATCCAGCAACTTTGTAGTCACCACAGGTGTACTGATAGTGCCAAAAATACCTTTTAATATCCGTATACATTCAGACAGGTGTTTTTTTCACTTTTGGTCAGTCAAGCTTTGTTTGATAGATCTACTTGCAGTTAAATTTGAATACAGCAATTTGTAGTCACACAGGTATTGATAGGTGCCAAAAATACCTTTTATTATCCGTATACATTTCAGAAGGTGTTTTTTTCACATTTGCTCACCCAAGCTTTGCTGATAGATCTACTTTGCAGTTAAATTTGAATACAGCAAATTTGTAGTCACCACAGGTGTACTGATAGGTGCCAAAAATACCTTTTATTTTTTTTTTTTTTTTTTTTTTTTTTTTTTTTTTTTTTTTTTTTTTTTTTTTTTTTTTTTTTTTTTTTTTTTTTTTTTTTTTTTTTTTTTTTTTTTTTTTTTTTTTTTTTTTTTTTTTTTTTTTTTTTTTTTTTTTTTTTTTTTTTTTTTTTTTTTTTTTTTTTTTTTTTTTTTTTTTTTTTTTTTTTTTTTTTTTTTTTTTTTTTTTTTTCATTTTTAAAAATTTCAGAAGTGTTTTTTTCATTTTTGTCAGTCAAGCTTGTTGATAGACCTTGCAGTTAATTTGAACCAAACATTTTAGACCACATTACTTTTAGGTGCCAAAATACTTTTAATTCGTAACATTTCAGAAAGGTGTTTTTTATTTTTTGTCAGAAAAGCTTGTTGATAGACACTTTGCAGTTAATTTGATCAGCAATTTGTATTCACACAGGTGATTATGGTGCCAAAAAACCTTTTTATTATCGTATAAAATTTTCAGACAGGTGTTTTTTTCATTTGGCAGTCAACTTTGTTGATAGATTACTTCAG